>JAPSES010098365.1:0-20027 GCA_029822895.1 Maxillicosta whitleyi | reverse complement strand
ACACACACACACACACACACACACACACACACACACACACACACACACACACACACACACACACACACACACTGTCTTTTCTGTCTCTCTCTGTACTATTTTCTATCTCAAATAAAGGCACAAATGCGCCATAAAAATCTCCCATATATCACACATTTTATTTCCACCTGAAGGGTTCTGTGTTGAAGGTTTTCTTAGATATAACCAAGACAGAGGAATGTGTAATAAACAGATCCGACCTCCATTAAGTGAACGCAATACAAGTAAAGTAGATTTCGATATTAACCCATAAAGACCCATGGCTACATTTTTGGCACCTCCCAATGAATAGAAAGGAATTTCCCTACGTCCACTTTCAATAATAACACTGTACTTTTTTTTTTTTTTTTTACAGAAAAGAACCCACCTATATTCATCTGTAGAGCATTATGATGGGGTTAGGATAAATTAAAACTGAACACATGAGGTTGATACAGTTTTGTTGTATACTGTAACTACCTGTATATTGTTGTTTTCCAAATTACTACACTTTGGCCAGAGTTTTCAGTGACTTAAACTGGGGTTTTCATGTGAATAAAAGGACACATGAGACACATACCTGGCTGTATGAATTCACAGCATGAGTAGCTGGAATCTATTCAAGTGAACTCCCACAACAAAATAGTGAATCAGAAAATGAGAATACTAGGTCCTGTTTAATAAAGTGATTAATTTTCTGGGTTGATTAAATCTTGAGGGGGGTGTAGGGGTTCTTGAGCCCATGCACCATTGGGGTACACTATGAAAATTTAAAGAGTTGACATATACAGACAAAAAAAAAATCATTCACTCTCACATTAATGCCTTTGTGTGATTTTGATTGACCAGTTAACCTGTTAACCCACAAAGTCCCAGAGATCTGCTGGTAATCAAAAGCATCTACTCATCGAAAATGTTCAATCCCTGTTGATCCACTAATTCTATCAATTCATGTAAATAATTGGTGTAAAATACAGATTGTCATCTTTTCGTGGTCATCAGATATGACCCATTTGGACGTTCAGAGGCTCTGTAGTTACCATGGAAATGACATCATCTTCTACAACATTGATTTACCAGTAAAACCCATAGATTTGGAACATTGACAGTGGATGAACACACTTGGTTTATGTTTAGATAATGATAGCTTTTACCAAAAATCTAATCTGAGCTTTTGTCAGTTAAATATAAAAATGCATAATAAGCAGATATTATTATTATTATTCTGTCTAATATATTAATATATGCTGATAAATCACTTAAGAAACTTTAAATTGAGAGGAAGAAATCTTTTGGGAACTGCCACAAAACTAGCACTAGGTCTTTATGGGTTAAAGTGCCCATTTTTGGATATTGGAACCCATGCAGACACAAGGAAAATATGCAGAATCCAGATGAAAAGGAATCTAACCCAAGAGTTTCTTGCTTTAAGGCTTGAGGTGCATTAACCCCAGTTGCTGTGAGGTAAGAAGGGGCTGTTTGCAGGTGGTGTAATATTAACCGCGAGTGTTTTGGACTAGAAAAGGTGAACTTATAGTATAAATAAGGCCCTGGTGTTTCAGGTGTTAACTTATCATCATTTAAAGACAACAGAAAGTGTTGGACTTCCTGAAAAAGTTAAAAAAAAAAAAAAAAAAAATTGGAATGTTCCCAAACAAAATAAATCTTAATCTAAATTAGTATTAACAGAGAGTTGTGTACACTGCATGACAGACTTTACAAACTTCCCTACAATTATAAAGTGAGTAGGATGTTTTACGTAAGAAGGAAACCAGCTTTGATCATATCAGAGTTTAAACTCCGGCCAACGAGCATGAGGCACGAGAAGACTCTTTGTCCGCCTACAAAGCGGTCGCATTTGCAACGACATGCGCCTAATTAGAGAAATTAAATCAAATCATTTCATTGTCCCGTGGGGGCAGTTGCAGATTGTATTTGTAGCAATGTGCTTCAAGGCTAAACTAGTCGAAGAATCCCCGGAAAGTGTCCCTTTCTCTCTGCTCTTTGTCAGGAAACACACTGAAACAAGGCTGTATTGTCTCAAAAGCCTCAACAAAGCAGCAAAAGTGTGTGTAAAAAAAAAAAGTGTGGATGTGTGTGTGTGTGTGTGTGTGTGTGTGTGGGGGGGGGGGGGTCAACACCCTTAAAGAGGTACTGTTGAACAAACTGACTTGGCCTTGCACTAATTTGATCTGTAAATATTAGATGTGCTATAAATGATATACACTACATTTCAGGTCAGTGCACAGTTGGAAATACAGGGTAAAATGTCAAACGCATTAATCCACACACACTCCTAAACAAAAACTGGCACTATTTTCTGCCGAAATTCTACTACTTACTTCATGATTATACATCAGTATTGTTTATTTGACAAGGGATTTTATGCAGTCAGAAAAAAATCGGTCCATCGGTCATGGACAGGAAGCTAATGTAAACAGGCAAACAGGTCACACAGTGTCTTTTAATCACAGGCCAGGAAGAGTCAGCTGCTCTTTGTGTAGTCAGGCGTATGTTTGATCTTTTGTGGCTGCCTTCCCGGAGGTGGTGTGTCACCAGGTAACCAATAAAGTGACAGGAAAGGAGACAAACCTCAACAATAACAAAAAAAGATGAGTATGGTGACGAGATAGATGTAGGATGAAAAATGGCAGATGAGATACCAGGAGATAATACCATCTGCAGCTGAGGTAGGAGTGAACGCAAGGAGAAGATGTAGTTTCAGATGATGGATTACTCTGGATGTTGTGTTTTCTTTTGTACCAATAACACTACGGAGAATCTTGGACTGTCCTCCTTCCACCATCCATAAATCCCCTCTCTGGTCTTCCTCTTCTCTTCTATCTTCATCATCCTTCCACCAGTATATTCATCCATCCTTCCTCTGCACACGTCCCAACCATAGCTCAGGGTTATACAATAGTATACATGTAAACTGAGGCAGTGTGATTCCAGATGAACAAGTCCACATTTAGCCTCACTTCATCCCACTTGCAACCTTGAAGGTGAAGGTGGGACTAGAAATAGTACCAGATAGTCCCTGGTGGTCCCTGTGCTCACACAGTGGAAATAACATGAAAAGTTGTGTCCAGTCCAGTCAAGCAAATACAAACAGTGAACCAATGTGTTTTATTAGTACAGCAGTACATGCCAGACAAATAACAAGCTGATATTAAGTGGACTGTATGGAAGTAAATGTTATGTTTTAGTTTTTAGTACAAACTAATTCCATGTATGTGATGATACATGTAGCTTTAGTATCTAGAAACATGTACATATTCTCATGCATTTTGACTTTCATCCATATGAAAACTCCAGTTTAGGTCACTGGAAACAATTATTTCTGGAAACTCTGGCCAAAATGTACATTTCTGTGAACTCCATTTTCATGCTAGTGTGTCTATAGGGTCTCAAACATCACAATATGTGACAAAAATGTATCAGCATCATGTGTAGGACCTTTGTTTATCCAGACCCTAACCCCATGATAGTGCTCTACGCGTGTATTTATGTGGGTTTGTTTCTGAAAATAATCCAGTGGGTGCACTATTATTATTGAAAAAGAAACATGAGGAAATCCTTCTTTATAAATAGAATGAATATTATGAGTGTGAGTGTGCATGGGCTCAGTATGACAGCTTAGGCACAATTTAAGTGGGTTTGTGTACATGAAAAACTTTCTGAAAAAGGAAAATATATGTTTCACCCGGCTATATGTATATATGGCATAAGACACACACCTTTAACACTGTAAAGCCTAAACCATTAAATCATTGACAGAAAATGCTAGTTCTTTGAAAATGGAGCCTTTATTGGTCCTTCTGAGCAACCAAAAAAACTTTTTTTTTTTTCAAATATCAATTTCAATGTATGAGTTTAAATTTTGTATCTTATTTGATACATCAGGTCTCAATACTCAAATATTATTATTTTGAAAGAACAAAAATATAATACAAATTGTGAATTCCTTTTCAAAATTGGCAAAGTTCTGCCTGGTTCCTCATTAATGACAGTCTTGTAGTGTCACTGGGTGAAAGAACCCCTCCCCCCTGTTGGATTATGTGTGTATTGCATGTATTTAATTGTATACATCAGGTTTTTCAAGAAAAAAAACATCACACTGCTCATATAGTGGGCTTCAAAACTCATATATTAAATATGAAATGTTTGGCGTTATAGGGTTAAACTCACCATTCATGGTCTGATAAACATCTGATAAACATCCACTAAATCCATTTAGTTGAAGGTGTTTCAGGCCTGTTTTTCATGTTGCCAATCATTTATTTTATCAAAGCTACAGTAACGTCCTTCTGTATGTGTTTCTTTTACTCCATACAAGACTCCTTATCATTTCTTCCTCTCTAAGTCCTTTTTTCTGTCAGTCTTCTATCTGCAAACACAGGTGTCATAAATTAACCAGATGGACTGGAAATGGCCTCAGGCTTTATGCAATATGAAAAAAAAAGTTTTCACAAAGGAAGCGAAAAAATAACACTCCAACTCAGTGAAAGGGTTTTATATGCTTTAGCATAAATGCATGTTTTTGTGTTTTTGAGTGTGTGAGCGGACAAATGCTCACCTGGACAATGGCCTAAGGGATCAGAGGCCAAACTGGGCCATCTGGTCCTGCAGCCACAAACTGACCAGTCAGCATTAAATAAGTGACTCTCCCTCCTTTTTCCCTGACTCTTCTTCTGCTCTCTCTCACCATTTTACGCACACAAGTCCACCCACGCGCTGACAGACAGGCCTCAGCTCAGTGCAGTCTCAGCGGAGCTCTGATGGCCTTTGTGAGGCAGCGATGCTGGAGGCGACAGGCCCGACACACTGTTCCACCATGACATGTTGGCTTCGTTATTTCTCTATTCAGGGGAGGATAGGGTGTCATCCTTTCCCTCAGCGTGGAGAATGAAATCAAGCTTTGTGAACCTTCTCCAGTGAGACACTAATGCCATGAGGTATATTTTTAAAGAAAGTATTGTTAAAAAAATGTGAATTCATTGGTATGCGGCGGAGGAGACCATGCAGCTTTAGACCTTGCGAGGCATAAAATGTCTTTTCTGGTGTAGAAATCTTTTGTGCGCGCTGGCTGCTGTGTGGTTTCCAGTGTGAAATGGGAATGAGAGCTCCCAACAACCTTCTTTGGCGGTCCACTTTGGGTGCGATAAGCTCAAATTTTTTGTGTTCGAAGCAAATGCGCTGCAAACTTATTACAGGAAGGCATTGTTTGGAAGCATATACGTTTTCAGCGGTCTACATTCGTACACAAAAACACATTTTAAAAATCTGTTTTCAAGTTCTCACTGCACTTTATTAGCTTTCACATCCTCGATATACCTTTGAATATCAAGTGACTCCCAGTGAAAAGACATGTGAACCAAACACACTCAGCCGAAAGGTCATTTGTCTGCTTCCATTCAGCTTCTTTAATAAAGGCTCGATATATGTAGGCCAAGCAGCCACTGAGGGCCACAGCCTGGCACGGAACATATTCAGCCTGATATGAAATATGAAAAACTAAGAGATATTAAAGAGGAGATGGAATGAAAGAGAGAACAAATAATGTTCTTTTATTCTTTTATATTCTTTCATAGATATGACCCTTTTATGCACAGCCATAAAAAGACTAACCCTGTGTTCCAATGTTCATACTTTCCCTACTTATCGTATCTAATTTGAGTACGAAGGGTGTTCCGTTACGATCGCAGTGAAAATAAGTGTACCTAAAGAACCCGGATGGTGCACTCATAACGGTCAAATCGTGAAGTGTGGAACGATGTACACTTTTCGCACTCAATGACTGCCATCTTCAGTACGTAGCGGAACAGGCGGAGCCAACCTGAGCGTTCTCCGTCAGATGGAGGAGGAAGTGGACGTTGACGACGGCGTTGCATTTTCCATACAGCGGTCATGTGCGAAGTCATTTTCAAGGTAGAGGTCCATGAAGGGTTAAATCTTAGTGAAGTCGGGGATGATTTTTGACGGCATGGCGAGCGATTGTAATTTCCGGTAAGTGCACCACGGAGCGTACGGTTTGGAACAACACTTACCTGCTGAAATCTGTGCACTCAGTAAGTTCAGACAGTGTACTTTGTAGAAGTGTACTCATGGATGTATGAATATTGGAACACAGTGTAAATACTATTATCCTCTGTGGACCAGGTAACAGGTATGAACATGTGTAAATGTAAAAGACGAATCAGAGATGGATTTAAGCAGCTTTTACATGTAATTGGTAAATTATTGGGTCAGAACATCTTTACATATCCATTCCCATTGTAAAATGTTTAGTACCTAAGATAAGGGTATGAGAGGATAACATTATCCTCTGTAATTTGTGGGATTTTTTTTTTCAGTGAAAATGAGGTATTTTCCTATATTTGATTTATTGATCATGTAGATGTTCATTAAAGATCAGATTAAAGTTGAGGGTTATTAATCAGAAACAGAGAAAACGGAGGATAACTGAACATAAAACAAGCATCTCCATCCATATCCACTGTCATCGATCCAACTCTGTGGGTTTTACTGGTGAATCTATGCTGTAGAAGATGACTCTGTTTCCATGGTAATTACAGAGCCTCTGAACATCCAAATGGGTCATATCTGATGACCATGAAAAGATGAATAACTGAATTTTACACCAATTATCAACATGTATTGATAAGATTAGTGGATTAACCATTGGTTCTGGTCTCGTTGGGTATTTATGGGTTAATAGTCTGTCTCCTGTTAGTGGTCAGAATGGTATGGCTGATCGGTGTAGGTGTAAACATGACAGCCTGTTTGTGGCTCAACACCTTTGACTGAAATACAGTATTTTCCCAAAATGAGGTCCCATGGGGTACAACAGTAAAGGGCGGGACGTCACCTATCTATACTGTTAGGATGATGCAAAAGATATCATCCTCATGTTAGATATTGAGCTGAATGTTGGGTAGATTATGATACAAGTTATCTTCCTTACATATTGACACACACTTATTATTTACAGCTTGCCACCGCTCCCCTGTGAGGGTATGTTCAATGTGTCGTTGCCAAAGACCTGTTAAGTAACTGAAAAAGCAAGAGGTAACACCAGCCACGTTCAACACATTGTTAGTAGTGTTGACCTCCCACTCCACTGCTACGATGTCCTTAAACTAGAGAACAGTGTCATGAACAAACACTGAATGAGTACCTGGTAAATATTTTAACTCTGGCGGTGTCAGTCTGACAAAGTGAACAATGCTAAAAATCCTATCCTGAATAGACGCCTTACTTAGAGATGTCTTGTGACAACTTTGCTAAATAGAGCAAGTAAAAAAACAATACATCCCTGTCTTCTAGACCCTCCTAGTTTTCATTTTACAGCATTTTTTTTTCTTATTCACTGAACATCTCATATATCTGAAATGACCTGGTTTCATTACATTGTTTACTTTGTTGCCGTTGACCCAAGTTTTTGTATGTGCCTTTGTAACGTGATGCTGGGCAAATCTCTCGTTTGGAAGCAGCTTTGGGAACATTCTACCCTCCAAAAACCAGCAAATAACATTGTAAACAAACACAAGCTGGAATAAATGCAAAGGGCTATAGGAAACTCATTTCTCTTCAGTGATCACACATGTAACGACCACAGCCATCATTATTATGAACAATGTGAAATTTATATACATAACTACACCAACATTCATTCATCTTGTGCAAAATAATCATTCCCAGATGTAATATATATTCATCTCTGAATATTAATCACTATATGCACTATAATTATTCTGCATGTATTCAACCATCCTGTGCAATACATCCTTACATTTTATATCATTATTCTCAATTCTATCCTTTTATCCTCATATTATATATAAAACTGGCCTTGTAACACTTTATCTGTACGTATTTTGGGCCTTATATTTTATATAAAATCACCTGTTTGCACTGAAAAAGGAGAAGCTCCTCAATCTGGTACATTCTGTATAATGACAATAAAGGGCATTTTTCTTCTATTTAATACTTCAACCCTATAACACCAAACCTATCATATATGACACATGAGTTTTGAAGCCCTCTACATGATCATTGTGATATTTCTTCTCAAAAAACCTGATGTATACAATTAGATACATACAATGCACAAATAATCCACTGGGGGGGAGAAATTCATTCACAGGTCGCTACAAGATTTTGAAAAGGAATTATTAATTTGTTAGACATGTTTGTGTTATATTTTTGTTCAACAATAATATTAGAGCTTTGAGACCCAATACATCAAATATGATATTGAAACTCATATGTGGAAAATGATATTGAAATTGTTTTTGGTTGCTCAGAAGGAATTTTCCATCAGAGATTTAATGATTTAGACTTTATACGGTTAATGAACAATGTGTAAATTATATAAATAACTACACCAACATTCATTCATCTTGTGCAATATAATCATTCCCACATGTGATATATATATAAATATACATCTCTGAATATTAATCACCATGTGCACTGTCATTATTCTGTACATATTCAACCATCCTGTGCAATACATTCTTATATTTTATATATATATTCTCACTTCTATCTTTTTATCCTCATATTATATATAAATCTAACCACACTACCTTGTGACACTTTATCTATACATATTTTGCACCTTATATTTTATATAGAATCACCTGTTTGCACCAAAAAAGGAAAAGCTCTCCAGTCTCGTTGTACATTACGTATAATGACAATAAAGGGCATTCTTCTTCTATTTATTACTTTAAAAGTTCATGCACTAATGATAAATGTGGGTATGTCAGCTGCAGCAGAAACACCATAAAGGTCTTGAACACATGAGGAATTTGTCGACTTTAACTGCTCTGCTCCGTCTCTGTACCTAACCCAAGCTACATCAGCGCTCTGTTAGAGCTTCCTGTACCTGTTCCTGCAGCATCGTATTGAGAAAATGCAAACCTAACAAGCTCTTCCTTAATGGGTGTGGAGAATTCCCAAAGGCAATATACTAGAAAGATAATGAGCAAGGGAACTACTTCAAGATAGAGAAACAATTTATTCAAGCATGAATTATTGCCAGTAGAGGACCTGATGTACATTTCCTAAAAATGTGCTCGCAATCTATGACCATATTTAGATACGAGACTACGCATTTTTATCTTCCAAACAGCCTGGATATGTTATCAACTGGTAATTTCCCCCCCCCTTACAGTCAAAGTATACTCAAATTCTTCCACTAACAACAGAAATAATCTATCTATCTATCTATCTATCTATCTATCTATCTATCTACCTACCTACCTTTAATAGGGGTACTATTAAACGTTTTCACTCCTTCCTGTGGTGGTAAACTTTGAGAATAAATGCAAACAATAAAATAAAATAAATACATTATTCCATTAACAACAGAAATAATCCCACATCTCACACCTACATTTCCGTTCTGAAATCCGGCAAGGTCACACAAACTACTTCAGGTGTTGTCTTATCTTATGTTCATGTTGCCGTGCAGATTGGGAACATGGCTTGCCAACATTTTACACCAGATCCATTGTAGCACTGAAAGTTTTGTGTGCATGAGCCAGAACTTTTTTGACATGAGTGTGTTTTGTGCTCCATTTCACACCAAACACCAAAGAATCATCCTCTTTTTAGTCGTTCCTGTTTGTGGGCAGGGCTATAATTTGGAGCAGACTGATGAGGATCAGCCATAACCGGAAGTGGTCTGCCTTGTTCTTTATTGTTCATTTTGTGGAGGAACAGACAGCCAAAGTCCTGCCCTACTTTTAAACTCCACTGGCTTCCCATGAGTCTCTGGCAGACGTGTTAAACCTGCCACTGAAGTTAATGAATGCTGAAAAATAATCCTGGTTGTACTTTTGCTAAAAATAACAACAAGCTTTTTTTTTTTTTCTAACAGTAGTAGATCATCCAATAGTAAGTCTGCCATCCAAAAAGATCAGTCATAATAAATCTTGCAGCGTATGATTCATCTAACAATATGAGAAAAATATATTTCAGAAATCCGCCAAAAAGTGAGATTAGACTTTGGCTCTTTGTTGCATTAGTGGACATATACAGTCCAGATGGTTTGAATCATCCTTATGTAATTAATGCTTAATCAGAATACATAAATATTAAAACATCAGTCACCCAATTTACACTGATAGTGTGGCAGTGTTACTCAGTATTTTAACAGCTTGTTGGTCTAAATGTTACATAAACATGAACAGACTCATTAAGGAAATATGCAAAAGCTTCAAACTGAGAAATAAGAAGTAAAAAAAAGTATAAACAGAAAGATAGAAACATACTTTTTTCATTTTGTTGCCATGATTTCAGATTATTACACAAAAAAATAATTTTACAATTAACTATGCTGTATTAAAAATCTAATTTGTATGATTAATACTCAGAAACAGCATCATTAGAATATTATTACATCATTAAAACAATTTTCATTCTACTATTATAGACAGTTATTACCTAATTGTCATATTGGTTATCACATTATATTACTTTTTTATTTTTTTATTATTATTAATATTTACTTACTATACTTATTATCAAGTTATTTCCCTTACTCAATCATTAGTTGAATCATAAAGAGTCAGTAAAATATGGATTAGTTCAGTTTTCACTTTTTAAGTAAAGATAATGGTCATAAACACCTTAAATTTTCCTTAAGTGTGACACAGACGTTAGCTGGCAAAAACTTAGTTGTTAATAAAGGCTTTGACCATAAATGTGATTATGGATGCTGGTTTTCAGCTTCAACATAATATGAAAAATGCAATTATATGATCTTTTTAATCCAATACCAAAAAATGTTATGAATGTCTGATATTATTCATCACTTATCATACATACTTTTATCTCACTATAGATCCAGTGCTACTTTTGTGGCAGTTCTCTATATTTAACCTTTCTTCAATGATTTATCACCATTTATTATGTAATAATATCTTCAGTTTTTTGTGCTTTTTCAGTGAAAAACAGGTATTTTTTTGTTTAGATGTTCATAAAAGCTCACTGTAAATTAGAGGTTTATTATATCAAAATCATAGAAATATGAAGAAAAAAGTGACTTTTTCGGTAAAATATATCAGTAATTAAACATAAACCAAGCGTCTCCATCCACCACATTGATCCAACTCCATGTATTTTAGTGGTGAATCATTGAAGATGACAGTGTTTCCACGGTAACAGAGGGTCTGAATTGGATGACCAAGAAAAGACGACAAACTGCATTTTACACCAATTATTTACATGTATTATTAAGTTTAGTGCAGGGGTCTCAAACATGTGGCCTGGGGGCCAAATGTAGCCCACCAAAGGTTCCAGTCCGGCCCATGAGGAGAATTTACAAAGTGCAAAAATTCCACAGTCAAAGCTGTGGAACCCATTTTAGTTCAAGTTCCACATACACACCAATATGATCTACAGTAAAATAATAACAGCAAACCTACAAAATAAAGGACTCCATATCTTTTTCTCGGTTTGATGTGAAAAATAATATTACACTGTGCCTATACATAATAACACCTTCTAATTTTTGTCTTTGTTTTATGGCAAAAAATAATCTTAAATTATGAAATTATTTACATTTACAAACTATCCTGTATCAACAAATTGTGACTAAGCGAAACAAATATGAAGAACCTGAAATATCTAAAAAAAAAAAATTAAAAATAAGCACAATTTTAACAATTTTCTGCCTGTTATTAAATGTTTAGTGTCTTTGTAGATCCGATCCATAATGCACATGTATGAATGATAAGTTGAGTCATAATATTGTTAATATACCGTTAAAAATTTTATTAAGAAATTTCACTTTTTTCAGGTTATTCACATCTTTTTTTGTTTGGATAGTTTATAAAAGTAAGTATTCTTTTTTTTTGCACTAAAACAAAAATAAGCTATTTATTTATAGGTTATTATGATATTATTTTACTGGTCAGTTAAGATTAAATCGGGCTGAATGTGGCACTGAAATAAAATGGGTTTGAGAACCACCTGTTTTAGTGGTTTAGAAGTTATTAAACATTTTAGATCAGTAGATGGTTTTGGTCGCTTTGGGTCTTTATGGCATAATGACATACTTTGATACATGACTGACATACTTCCTGTCTTTAAAAGTCTAACATGCACCTGCAAACAAAAAAAACTTTTCTCTCTTTCACTCTGCTCGTCTCTTCCGATCTCCACACACACATTGGGTTTCTTACAGGAGTTTGCTTAACCTGCTTGAACTCAGCATTTTCTCAGGACTCAGCTTCATCTCATGGGCTTATCTGCTAAAAAAAAAAAAAAAAAAAACAAAAAGGGCCGCCCCCCGGGGGAAAATTCCCTGACCTGAACTCAAATGCGACAGAAAGGCCTTGAGAGACAGAAACAGTCGAGTGGAGGAAAGGTTGGTGGCAACAAAGAGCAACTGTATTTGCATTAAACGCCCAAAAGAGTAATAAAATGTCACACAAAAAGGGTGCCAATGGATCGGACGACCGGTGTTTGTATCAGCTGCTTCGTATTCTACTTTGTTCCTTGTAATTCAATCCAGGTTGAACACCAACAACCTGTGATTCGAACTGAGTTTGAGCAATAAATGTAAACATAGCTGCCAATGTGCAGAAACTGGGACACGGGAAACATAATAACCTCAGGTCAAGTCAGGATGGGATGTGTTTGCTTATGCTGTAAGTCTCTCAGGTGCATATTCTCATAATATCTATATATAAAATATGATGTTCTCATGTATAAAATATGTAATAACACAAACAGAAGAAGAGAGAAAACGTCTCAGGGCCGTGACTGTTCTTTTATACGCATGTCACCGAGTAGTCAGATCAGATCTATCACATCTGTAGCGAACGTGGAAACAGACTGTTTATATGTTCTGCAGGGAAAGATATTCTAGTTTCCTCGTGGATATAAAATGGAAGGAAGCTTTATTTTCATTTCTTTCTGTGCCCGATAAGTTAGGTGAAAGTTAAATGCTTAGTTTGGCTGAGGACACCGGTAGTATCGTCCAAGTCACGTACAGCAGGGTGAGGCCTTCTTCAATGAGCCTTTTCCTTCTGAATGAAACGAGATTAACCCAGAAAAAGGGAGGAAAAGTGAAATGCTGACTAGTTTTGTTCCCATTCTCTTTCAAAGATTATAGCTTGTGTTGTTTTGCGTGCGGCGCAGCATGTCGCACCGCTGTAGACCTCCTAACCTGACTTTTGGGTGGTATTCATTTCATCACACGCTATGTTCTAGGAAGGGATATGAGTGGCGTGTGTGCATGCAATCATGCAGCGTGACATAGCACAATACCCACTGCCTAGCCAAAACACAGTGGGTGGGACACACACCCAGGCACAGGCGTGGTGGTAAATGTCAAATACACCCCACTGGAGAACGTGATTTTACACACTCGCATTCCAGATAGGGTATCTCCCTCATGTGTGCTTTTTCTCCTGAATTGGCATGGGAGCCCGGATGAAGCAGAACGCACACATGCTCATCAAGATGCATGATATGCCGCCCACGACAGTCCCACCTCACACCGCAATAAGTCATGCTCAGATGTTTAGCAAAGACTGGAGACATGTTTAATGAGGGGCAGAGGGAGGAGGGGGCGCTGTGTTGAACAGTGTCAGGAAACGTGATCAAGGGATGAGCACATTTTTACTGAAATAAAATTAAAAATCCAATGGGCTACACACAGTGTGCAGATGATTATTGTAAGGGATATTATTATATATTATATATTATTGTAAATAAGGGACAAAGACCTCATTTCAGTGTACTATACTTCAGCGTGCACGTGATTATTATACTGCAAGTGTGTTTTTTTCACTGCAGTAGTGCGTCTAAGTCATGAACGTGTTACTGAAACTATATTTGTTCTTACTGTTGCTGAACTAAGATGTGAAATTTCTACATAACTATAAATATAGGCAATAAAGCAGCCAAAATGTGCGAAAAATAAATTGCAAAAATATAATTTACTGGAATTTGTAATGATTTTCAAGTGCATTAGGATAAGTTTAGCTGAAGACAAAGAACATGAATACAAAAGAAAACTCAGCCTCCAAACAAAGCCATTGTGGAATTATTTTTGAAGTTATAACACGATCCTTTATTTATGTATTTTTGTTGATTTTATTACTATTAACTATTTGATTTTATTGTTTTATTTATAGCATTTTCATAGTTTTATGTACTTCTTTGTTTTTAGTATTTATTTTAATTGTTTTTACGATATGCAGCACTTTGAAAATGTTGTTTGAATGTGCCTTATAAATAAAGTGGATTGGATTGAAATGTAGCAATGTCACAGTGTAGAAATGAAAGTAAAATTACAGTAAGTGTAGTGAAAACTACCCATAACAAAAATATCAATTCATGCTGTTCATTAAAAGTTTTTTTTAATATTGTACATTATATACTATCTAAATTACTGTAGTACTGTATCATATTATGTGTTTTATGCAAAAAAAAAAAAAGTTCAGAAAGCCACTTTGTGCTACAGTATTGTATAAATATAGTAGTATAACTTTTTTACCTCTGTAATGCAATGAACTATATCAAATAGAATAAAATAAAAATAGCTGATGGAGCAAAAAAAATTATGTTGTACCACTGATTAGAGTTCTTTAAAGCATTCGTCTTCATTAATTTTTCTCTCCGTCTCCGAGCAAATTGTTCAATTACTGTACACCACATGGGAAAGTAGGGCATCCTTCCTTCTTAAAAAAAAAAAAAAAAAAACCCTCTATGAGAAATATTTTTCTTCTGACTGCAAAAAGTCTGCAAGGCTTAAAAGATGAAAAAAATACAATAAAAAAATACCAGCCTTGAGTGTTTCACTGACACTGGCCTTCATTCTCCAAATGAAATTCCGATCTGAGTGCAGTGTCTTATAACAGGCATCGGTTTCACAGGTAGAGGCAGTGCATTCCACTGACACCTGTGACATAAATCACACCTCAAGGTAACACACTGAACTACATGTGACATTTATATAATGCACTTTTATTTGGAACATTGCAGACAGATGTTCTATAACCATTCTGCAGCAGTCACAATGATTTGTTTTTGTGAAACTCAAATACTTTGTTCTGTGGTTCGGCCTCGGGACCAATCAGCTCTGCTCATGTTTCATTTCCGAACAGCCTCTGTCACCTTGTCAGCGTTACTCGGTTACTTATTGGACTGTTGGACAGTACAGTATGTACAGCTCCTCAGGTTAAAAAGTAAGGGGCGAAGACCTAATTTCAGTGTGTACTTACTGTACTTCAGTGCACACATGAAGATGTGTTATTTTCACTGTACGAACAAAAACTACTGGTGAGTCTAAGCCATGATCGTGTCACTGAAGCTATTTTTTTTTTTTTACTGTTGCTCAACTAAGATGTGAAATTTCAATCTAACTAAATAAAGACAGTAACGCAGCCAAAATCTGTGAGAAATAACATTTGATAAATATAATGTATTTGAATTAGCAATGATTTTCAAGTGCATTGGGTTAACGTATTCAAAAAAAAAAAAATTAAGGCATGTAATCCAGCAGTGATGTAACCCAAGACTACAAGAAGAAGACAAGCAGGAGAATATGACAAAAGTCATGGGGCTTAGGAGGTATAGAAGGTCGTCCAATAACCGAAGGGTTGGTGGTTTGAATCCCTAGTCATGTGCTGTTGTGTCCTAGGGCAAGACACTTCACCCTTCTTGCCTCCAGTGCGGATACTTCCACTGGTGTTTGAGTGTTCAGTGATGGTGGGGGAGGACATGGGCATAAACTGGCAGCTGTGGATACATATGTAGTTTACCACCACCAGAGTGTGAATGTGTGAGTGAGTGAATAATGGTTCCACTGTACATGCTTTGAGTATGTGTTCATAGAAAAGTGCTATATAAATGTAATCCATTATTATTATAATAAAGATGAAGATGACAAAGAAGGAGATGAAGGTGAAGAAAGAAAAGACTAAGAAGACAAAGGCGATGAAGGAGAAGACAAAGAAGAAGAGGAAGACACAATCAGCACAGTTCAATAGTTAAGGTTAAAAAAACTATCTATGCAGTAATTCCTATTTCCAGCTGATTATACACGACCAAAAACATAACTATGAATATTATATTCTATTACTGTAATCAGCTCCTCCTACACACTGGACATTTAATTGTATTACAGCGTATCTTTAGTATAATTTATGATTAGCATGCATTCTTAGTGTTCTGAAAACAGAACAGTCCAAGTGTGTACTGATAATAAGAATATTAATTATGCATAGATTAGTTCTGCTTCAGGGAAAATGTTTTCACTTGTGTCCAAAGGAACTTTCTCTGACTTCAGTTTTCTACAAATGTGACTCCAGTTATTTAAGAGGATGGAGAGTGACATGGGTTATGCATTTGCTGTTGTTAAAGGGATAGTGGCATGGATAGTGATATGACATCCCATCATCAGTGTAGTACATCTACACTGACTTACCCCCCACAGTGTCCTGTGAGCCTGGTTCTGGTCCGGTTTTGGTCGAAACGAAAGTAGTCCGGCAAGTTTGTGCGGGGGTCACTAAAATAAAATGTTATTCTTCTAAGAACAGCATGTGTTCAAAAGAGTGATTTATTTGCATCACAAATAAATGTCCATAAATAGTCACACCTCATAATCACTTGGTCCTATTTTTTCTCATTTCCTATCAGTGCGCTGTCATGCTGCTGACTGCTGCGCACTAGTCAACAACTTTTTTCAGCAGTGAAACAGGTAGACTAGTGTCATCTTGCGACAGCGCGGAGGGATACGAAGAGTGAGAAAGTAGGGCCAAGTGATTACAACGTGTGACTTTTTGTGGACGTTGGTTTGTGATGCAAATAAATCACTCTTTTGAACACATGCTGTTTTATTTAGAAGAAAAACGTTTTATTTTAGTGACCCCACAAAACTTACCGGACTACTTTCGTTTCGACCAAAACTGGACCAGAACTAATAATAATAATAATAATAATAATTATACATCGAACTTATATAGCGTTTTTTTGGACACTCAAAGACGCTTCACATTGAAACAAAACAAAGAGAACAGAAAAAAAATTAAAATTAAGCAAAAGCCAATTTAAACAGATGAGTTTTTAGAAGTGTTTTGAAGTTTTCTAGTGAGTGGGTTGTGGCAGTGAGTTCCAGAGAGGGGGGGCAGCAGCAGCGAAGGCTCGGTCCCCCAAGAACTGGGCTCACAGGACACTGAGGGGGGGGTAAGTCAGTGTGGATGTACTACACTGATGACGGGGATGAAATACAGATTCATGTCAAAAATCCTGAACTGTCCCTTTAACTTTGAAATGTTCTCCACGTGCGTTTGCTTCTAAAACTTTCTCCTTCGGTGCAGATTTGTGCGACAGCGCCTGCCGTCGTCCTCCCTTCAGTGTTTGATGGTGATACTCTTCACCTCTGTGAAGAAGTGGTAGGAATCCTTCCCCCCCTCCCTCCCTACACCTGAGTTCTTCATCCCTCCGAACGGCAGGTTCAGATCCCTCACCAGCCAACAGTTGGTCCACACCAGACCCGCTTGGAGCCGCTTGGCCACTCGATGCACCTTCCCCACATCTCGCGACCACACGGTGGCCGCCAGACCATAACGCACACCGTTGCCCTTGGAAACAGCTTCGTCTTCTGTGTCGAAGGGGCTGACGCAGGTGACGGGGCCAAAGATCTCCTCTTGCATAACTCGGGAGCTGTCGGAGACACCGGAGATGACGGTGGCGGGCATAAAGTAGCCGTTAGCGTTAGCTGCAGGGAGGTGCAGTTGGTCCACGCCCTCGCCACAGTGGACAATCCCACCCTCAGATTTGGCTAATTTCACGAAACTTTTAACCTATGGATGAAAACGAATGAAATGTCCATTAATACAGAAAACTGCTTTTTTCCACATGAATATTTCTTCTTTATCAGAGTTTAAAACAGAGGCGTCAAACTCTACTTTAGTTCAGGGGCCACGTACAGCCCAGTTAAACTTCAAGTATAATCCAAGAATTTAGAAATAATGACAAAAAACTTGAAGATAAATGCTATTTTAACAGTGTTGTGCCTCAGCTTAACTCTTCCACAGACTTCACTGGATCTACAAATACACAGAACATTTAGTATCAGGCATCTGGAACGGAACAATATAGGATGTAAAATTATAATTAAAACAACTTTTGTCAAATGTCAATGTCCTGCACTTTCCACATTCCTCCTGTGGGTTCAACTGGACCCTTCAGAGGGCCGCTTTTGGCCCCTGGACCGTATGTTTGACACCCCTGGTTGTTACATTGTCAGGACCTTCTGCAGGTGTTCTTTGCTGATCAGGGCCCCGTTGTTGCTGCTGGGGTCCGAGGGTACGCCTGTCTTCCACTTCCTGGCAGCAGCTACAAACCTTTCCAGAAACGTGGAGTAAATGCTCCTCTCGACATAAATCCTACTGGTGCACAAGCAGATCTCACCCTGAAGACAAATACAGAGCAGAAAAGTAAGCACTGATTGTTCATTATGTTGCTTTTTCATGCATTTACTGTGGGTGATGAGCTCCCTCATGTGGACAAACATTTTCACTACATCCTCAAAAAAAAACATGCAACTGTTGGGTGACATTATGTACACGCATAATGATACTAAAGTCAGCACCTGGTTGGAGAAGCTGGAGCGAACTGTGGTTTCGATGCACTGGTCTAAGTCTGCATCAGCAAAAATGATGGCAGGGTTTTTCCCTCCAAGCTCCAGAGAGAGTTTCTTACAGTAGGGGGCGCTCTGCTCTGTGATTCTCTGGGCAGTGGCTGTGGAACCAGTGAAGGAAATCAGTGGGACCTCAGGGTGTCCGACGAGGGCGTGGCCTGTTTTTGGACCGGTACCAAATACCATGTTAACAACCCCTGGAGGAATGCCTACACACACACACACACACACACACACACAGGTTTATGTGTTGCACTTTTTCAGATATTTTTCTCATTTTCAATAAATGTAAATTAGAAATAACAGCTTTAACTTTCACCACTGAATGTTACAGATATGCATTGAAAGTTCACTTTATCACGACAGCTCATAATTATGAGTCAATATCTTCTAGTTTTAAGAAAAAATTACTTCTAGTTATCAATCAGAATTACTTAACATTGAAGCTACTGAAAAGAAAATTCTTTTTTAATGTGACTGTTTTTTTTTTTTCTTTTCCGTGAATCCGTAAAATAGAAGTTCTAAAATCTAATACAGTTGATCCTCTGTGGAGTTGTTTTAACTCTTAAAATAAATTAATGTTCCTATGTATGTACCAAATATTATGACTTTACTTGGTTTTGTTTTATTTGATTATTTTTGACCCAATCACTTCACTAAATCAATACTCATTTGTAGTTCCAGACTGAACAGATAAGACTCCTGATT
This sequence comes from Maxillicosta whitleyi, assembly GCA_029822895.1. Classification (NCBI taxonomy): domain Eukaryota; kingdom Metazoa; phylum Chordata; class Actinopteri; order Perciformes; family Neosebastidae; genus Maxillicosta; species Maxillicosta whitleyi. Next base: position 628 of record JAPSES010098365.1, on the reverse strand, counting down.
TTACTGCACTGTAGTGTTTCTTGGGTCTACATTAAATTAATATTTTCATGAAAACCACATGACCAAAAACATTTCTTTTCGGAATTAAGAATAAAAATCAATCTAGTAATTATCAAACCTTTTCTTCCAGCTACAGAATTTTAAAAAAGTTTTTTTTTCATGAAAACATTAATAGAATCTGTATTTTGTTACAAACATGCACCACACACTCAAATGTGTCTTCTGCCTTTAACCCATCACTGCATCATCACACTAGGAGCAGTGGGCTCACCATATTAAGAGCCCAGGGAGCAAATGGGGAGGGGTTAGGTGCCTTGCTCAAAGGCACAACAGCCAACATCTTAATGCCAGTCCGGGGAATGGAACCAGTGACCCTTTAGTCACAAACCAATAAACACTACAGTGTAAAGACAGGTGTTTTTTCTGTCCAGTTTGGAACTACAACTGAGTACTGACCTGAAGGAATAACTAGATAAACTCTTCAGTCACTTATTAATTTGCTTATTTTCATGAAAACAATGCGCAGAGTGAGAGAATACATGTACTTTATACAAGGGCGTAACTTTGGGTTAAACATTGGGGGGGGGTCACACTCAGGGCTGTTGCAGGGTTTTAAAACTGCTGGGAT
>JAPSES010098343.1:0-20030 GCA_029822895.1 Maxillicosta whitleyi | reverse complement strand
ACACACACACAGCTAGGCTATATGTAATAATTCTACTTCTACTACAGATATTAAAAATAACCTAAAATTATCATTTGTATTGAGTATATTAGCCTAAAGAGATGATGAGGCTTGTGAATGTATAAAGTTATGTGATGTTTTTGCTAAATTCACTGTTTGTTAATCCATGGTTCAGAATAAAGTGTGGACGCTTCCAAACGGATCATAAACTATATGTGGTTTTACTGTGACTGTTTTCTCTCTGAAAACAGAGGTAAACTAACAGAGGTATAATGAAAACTACCAGCTGATGTGGAGTGGGAAAATGATAAGACACAGTGTCACTCTGCCCGATTGTCAAAATAACTGGCTGTGAATTTTTGTTTAAGGAAGAAAATTGATGATACCATAATACAGATATATTTATACTTTATTCACTGAGTGTCAACATCTGTAGATACATAGCATTGATTTGTTGGTGATATTTGTAGCCATAATTGTGTTCTGGCTGTAGAAAATCAATACTATCGATGACCCCATTTACAAAATAAGGTTGATACTGGAGAGAAAAGAACTAGAACATGCAATGAAAATCCAAAGAATGCTTTTTATCAGGAGAAAGCCCAGAAGCCTAAATGACTGCCTTCAACATAAAGCCTTCAGTCTTGCAAGATTTATCAAAAAATCTACCTTTGCAGATTATCACAAATAGCAAAGGTCATTGTAAAAAAAAATTTAAAAAAAAACAAACACTTGAAGATAGTTTTTGACAGAAGCTTTGAAATTAGATGCCTTGGATCTTTTTTTTTTCCTCTTTGAAAAATTTTGTTCCCTATCAAAGTGCATCTTCAATAGACTTGGGTGAACATCTAGGTCTTTTGAAACAAAAGCTAATCTTTTTAGATCCTGTGGTTTCAATTAAAAGGTTCACTAAGGGTGATTAAGTAAAGGAGCTTTGTGTTCCTGAACTTTACACAGTGTTACTTAATAATAATAATAATAATAATAATAATAATAATGTTGATGATAATAATAATGTTGGACCAAATTAATTTCTCCAAAGATAGATATCTACATGGGAAAGTTTGTGTCTTGCTTCTTCAGATTATTCCAAGATAGAGAAGGAAACTAGGACAGTCATAACAGTATAAAATCCCTTTTTATAACGATTTCTGAATGTCCTGTAACACATTCTTAGATACCAGTCTCCATAAACTTAGCAGAACTAGCAGAAAAGTTTTAAAAGCTGCTTAAATTAGCATCTTGCCACAAGTTTCCACTGGTATGATTCACAGTAAACTTTTCCACAAAAAGTATTTGCTTAAAAAAAGGCAGAGTGCTACACAGAAACTAGCAGGAGTAAGCACAAAGATAATGTTGTGCAGTGTGCCATAACTAATCCTTATTCCACAAAAGATCATGAAATCATCTCACAGCACTGCTTCAGACTTAATGCTGGAAATGATGTTCAGATATTCTGTCATGGAGTGAATGACAGAGAACAAATGTAATCATGTAACACCACAATCAAAGCTGCTTTAAGTTACACAGCAGGTTTCATTCCAGCTTTGAGGCATCTGTTTTGCAATACTGTCACTGGAAGGCTTACTCCCAATATGAAAATTAGTACCCATGGAAGTAAAACTAACAAAACACAAGACATGACCTGAAAACTAAATAATTCACATTTAGATGTTTTTTTTTCTCCTAATAATCTGTACACTTTAAATGGGTTAACAACTGCTTTTAGTTAAATTTATCACACTACACACATCATTTGTGCGTACTCCTACCATTCTCTAGGAACTCAATAGAAATTCCTGCTCAACAAGCAGCTGTTGTGCAGACACTATTTGTTGACTAAAAACACAACCCGTGATGAACAGTGGTATGTGTAATAAAAGCAAAACACAACCACAGAGCTCAGCTGAGCAATGACCTATTTATGCATAATTTGATTTACAGATGAGGAACAATATGACAAATGAGATTTAAAGCTTTTTGGAACAGAACGTTAATCAGCATAAGCTTTCCTGTGTGTAAATTCTTGATCGTTTTGTGTTAAATCCATGTAAACAACCGGTGTTTGCCTTTTCTGTGTGAAGTCTGCCATGTCTGAGTCACTGGCAGACAAATGTTGAAGCAACCCTGAGCCACAGATGAGGGGAAAATATCAACAGTGCAACGTGGCATTAACCAGCTGACTGGTTTCATCATTCGGGCTCAGTTCTTTCAAAAGGCTGGATGTGTAATTAACCCACTGGACCATGTGCATAATCACTTTGACTTTGCCTACTCATTGTACACCTGAGTGCTGGAAGGTATAATATATCCATGTGGCAGACGGACTAGAGGAAGCATAATGAATAAAGTTAATAAATAAACTAAGTCATAGTTTAAATGCAGTTTAACGATTATCCTTGAGGTTTTGGTTGCTATAGAGTGGATCTCCTCCACTGTAGTTCTCCATGAAGTTTTCTTTTACCACTGGGATTTTGGAGGGTTTCCTTGAGAATGAGGGTCTAAAGACGGGGAGTTCATTAATCCCTTTCCTTCTTGTACTGTTTGACTGTTTTCATATCCAACAAATTCAGACAAACCTTTTATGTCTTTGTTTTTCAATAGTCCTGTTGTAAAGCACATTGAGTCTACCTTATGCTCTATAAAGTTGAATTGAAATAGACACACATAGACAGTAAAACTGAATCGGTTATACTCAAGGATTTTGTGCTATCCTTTAATTTGCAATATATCACTTGTCCAATCCTACATGTTTTAGTTAATTAATGAAAAAACGAAAAGATAACAGTGCTGTGACAAACAATTTTTAGTTGCTGTCCTACATTTTTGCTCTATAACGGCGACTTTTGAGTGACCTTTAGGACTCTTGCCAAGTTAAATAAAACCTCACTACCTGTACCACGTTATCTGATAACAGTGTACAGTGGGCTTTATGGTTATGTCATAAGGTCACATTAGTGGCTGTAAAGACGGTCGATTACAGTGTTCTCACCTGCTTTGGGTCATCGTAGAAGACACCAATAGAGCTTAGTTTTGGTCCAATGCTGCAGGTTTCTGTGTAGGCTGCACCGCAGTCTTTGTATGATCCCTCTTTGAACTTATATGCAATGGTAACGTTTCTGATCGGAGGTGGCCCGGTCTTTATAACCACGTCGGATAAAAGCCCCGAATACAGCAGAAAACCCCCTACTGTCACGATGAAACACACCAGGAGGACGACAATGAGGAGCAGCAGAATTAAATCAGACATTGTCCCGTCTTACAAAGCGGTACAGCAGCAGCAGATGCAAAATCTGACAAACCCAAACGTCCTCCTCCTCCTCCGGGCTATGAAAACCGAAACTGTGGTCCAACGACAAAGGAAACAACGTGGAGGTTTACTAGACGGTGATACACGTATTTTAACAGTCGCAACAGCGAGAAAGGGAAGAGGAAACACTGCTCAAGTTGACAGAGGAGACCGTTTGTTTACGGTATTTTCCCAAACAGTTGAACATGCTTCCTGAATGTACCATTTACATCTAGAATGGAGGTGACGCGCATATACGCGTGTGTAAAATGTATCTTATTTTCCACATTTTACGTCATAAACTATACCACATACTAATAATCCGTCACTAAAACCAACATTAAATCTCTCAGATACTATAACCTGACGTAATTTAGCACCGTATGCTCAGTTATAGCAGCCCCACCCCCTCTATCCGGATGATGGTTTAACCCACCGAGATTGAGTGCAGTAACAAAAATGATGATTTACAATTGAATTATTCGTTGTTTCATAGAGTCCTAAACTCTAAAAGCGACGTGAAGGACTAATATAAATACTGTCGTAGTATTCAGATAGTTTAAAGGGCGGATATTAGAGAATATAGGCATCAAATAATGTATAGAGGTTTGTTCAAGCAGCATTGCAGACCAGCTGACGTTAATCCAACGCTGTATGGAGCACCATAAAGGTCAAAATATGAAGCGATTCAGAAAATGCTTAAGAATCCACTGTGTTGTAAGAAATGTTTCTATATTTAATAAATTGGCCTGTAATCTGTAGATTTTCATTGTTGCTTGTAGAGTCAAACTCTCATACTTGAAATCTGCCTCAAGCATTAAAATAAATCAGATGCTTGTGCTGTATCCTGTTTCAGTTTGTAATTTAAAACTCAGTATTAAAATCATCACTACCAAACAGAGACAAGAATCCTTTTTCTTCATCATGCATTTCCATCTTAGGAAAACAGTGGTTAGGAAGTGTTAAGATTCCAAGTCCTGAAATAGTGCATGAGGCTTGGAGGGGCAGATGTGGTTAGACTTTTTCATTCCCTTACCAAGATTTTCTATTGTACCACGGTAATTCTGTGGCCACTGGAATGGCCAGAAACAACTTAAATGATTGAACATTGTGTATATAGAATTATTCTAAACTCTTAAATTAAATTCAGGTTTTGTGTTAACTATTTTACATCAGATGATGTCTTGATTATAATAAACATATTACCCTACCTCTAAAGTTTGTATTTCTTTTCTCAAAGTTTGTTGGACTGACGGTCCCAACTGTTCATCTATGGCAGCAGGCAAAACAGAAAAGCCCAGACTTTTCATCCCGACTGCTTCATACTAACAATCCCAGCGCAGCCTAGAAGTCAGTTCTATGAAACCAACTGGACATCACCTGCAAAAACCAGAGATGTGACCTGAGGACTCCCCTCTGGAAATCCCAGACTCCCTGACTGCACCTAAAAATTCTGTCCATTAAGTTTATGAACACAATTAGTAAAAAAGGGCAGCCCCGACAGAGACCGTGGACCCCATATTCCTGAAGCACCCTCCAAAGGACACCTTAGCAACATGACTGAATGACCCCTCCAAATCTACATATGGACTGGATGGACAAACTCCCATGAACTCTCCATGATCCTGTAGAGGGGAAAGAGTTAGTCCAATGTAGCACATCCAGGACAAAAACCACAGTAGTTGTTCTAAATCTTAGGTTCAGTTATCAATTGGATTCTCCTCTAAAATACCCTGGCATAGGTCTTCACAGGAGGGAGAGCACCACAGGTTTTCCATGGACCAACTCTGGCCCTGCTGCTGTGGTCCTGCCCCTCTCCTGCCTTCATCATCTTCACTCACTTATCCATAGAGTTGCAATAGTGCTTATCACATAGTTCCATAAATGTAATCATCAGCTGATCTACTTTGGACAGTTCTACTTCAGTTATCTGTGCATTTATTGCATCCATGTGTCTCTCCCTACTTGTCCCCCCCCCCCCACCCCCAGTCTTTCACTATCTCACTCTCTCCTTTTCTCCTCCTTTACCCTCACTGTTCAAGGTTTCTGCCCATTAAAAGGATGTTTTTCCTCACCACTGTCAAAAGTTACAAGTGTTTGGTCCTGGAGGATTCTGTTGGGTTTCTGTAATATAAGTTGGCTTCAGAGTCTGGTTTCCACCAGCTCCATATGTAAAGTGTTCTGAGATAACTTTTGTTATGATTTGGCATTACATGAATAGAATTTGATTTGATCTTCCCATGGAGGCTGGTGAGTATGATCCCCTGCAGTTGGAATACACCCTCTGATCCCTCTTCTTCAAAGGGGAACCATCTCCATGGTGTGATGATCCAGCAGCACTCTCCCCAACCAAGACAATCCCACAATTAGAGCCTTAAGGAACTTGGTCTGGATCTTATCCACCCCCAGGACCTGGTCACAAAGGGGTTTTCCAGGTACCTCAGCCACAGTGAGGAGCAAATCCCAAGGCTCTGCTTTAGCTACAGGAGACATCGCAGCAGGATTTAAGAGACCCTTGAAGTATTCCTTCCACTGTCTGACAACATCCCATTCAAGGACAGAACCCCCCCCCCCCCCTCCCCCCTGTAAACAGTGTGTGTAGACTAAATATTTCTTTGAATTAGACAGTTTTCACAAGGTACTTTGTGGAGGACACCCAACTTGATGTGAGTGTAACATAGTTATAGGAGTGGTTTGTTTGTTTGGTTACATTTTAGTTTGTAAATCCAACGTTTGTGTCTGATATCTCTCTAGTCCTGTGAGTACACTTTCATAAGTGACTCAACAGTCGGCGTATCAGTGAAATTTCTCTGCATCACTTGAAGCTTACACTGATCAGTGCTACCCCTAACCGAAGAACAAAGATGTCAGTGTTTAGTCTGTGCACCATGGTGTTCTTTTCCCAGGCTTCATAATTCTTGTCTGTTTAAGGAAAAACTTACAAAAATATTCATCTCATTGATGATAAAGCAGAGGAAGCCCTCTCCTCCCACCCACTTATTATATTTGTTGTATATTCTACAAAAAAACTTGGATTAGCGACTCACTCTTTTGTTCACATTCAAGGTGTGGACATTGAATTGTACCTGAGAGGGAAGTTTTGTATGATTTGCTTCTCTGAATAAACAAAATGAAAATAATAGTAATAATAATAATATTCAGCACCCTGAAAAGCAACATTACACTTCATTCAATGTCCTGGGGTGAATGATTCAAAATCATGAGTACCGGCTGGTAAAGTCTTTTTTGTTTATCTCTAATTGATTGCCCAAAGTAAATCTTTGTATGATCAGTACATTAACTCATACTCACCTTTCATTTGTAATCTAAAGCTTTTAAAATATATTTTATTGTATTATGTAATTCACTACATAACATTCAAAAGATTCAACCATTTTCATTTTAAGAGATTTACAGCATATCTGCTTGTAAGAGAATTACATATAATACCACATGAAAAATTTAAGTGAAACATTACACTTTTAATTTTGTTAAACAGAATAAACCACAACATATTTTATGGAACCTAACTTTATTGTGAAAACACCCTATATGTTTTCACCAGATATAAACACATACATAAGTAAAAAGTTCATAATATCAAGAAATATGTGATTGCAGTTAAGTTTTTATACACTTATAAACGACAACAGTGTTTACAGAGTATACCGTCATTGTGGACAACATTTGTTTGTAAGCAGCAGTACTTAATAAACTTAAAGTTTTTGCATTAAAACATTTAAAACTCTTTTAAAGGTGAAATTACGTATTATGTTGCAGAACTTTAAAATCAAAGCAAACTGATTTACCATCCTGTTAATTACAAAGTGTCAGTCAGACTCATCTGTCACATTATCTTCATCCTCTTCTTCCCCTCTGTTCACTTTTCTTCTTCCTTCAGAGTCGCTATCCTGGACCTAAAGGAGAGCACATAAGAAACACTTGATGAATATGGAAATGTAAATTTATTAACCTACTTGCATAAAGCAGCGGAGGGGAGACAGTTCATACAAACACAGAACTTTTCAGATTTCACTATGTTAACTGTGTCAGCTTATAATCATTAGCCTGCTGCAGAACGACAGCAGTTATCTTATCAACCCTGCAGTGTCCACAGTTTCAGCTGCCTCTTACTGAACTTTAATGGCTTAAACTTCACAAAGCAATGACCAACCGCAGCTGTGCCTACAGGGTCTTTATTCTGACACCATCACTTACGTTGGTGGTAATTACTTAAATAAAAGTTCCGTTTCAACACTCCACTCCTCAGTCACTTTACATTCATTTAGACAAAAAGGCCCACGACTTTAGTTCAGTTATTCTTTAACAACATTCATTCAGATGTAGAAAAATTAGCGTATTTATTTTTTGTGAGATTATTTCACTCCGTTGTTACAGTCACTGAATCTGTCCCCACCCAAAGAACCTCAGTTTTATTGTCTTAGTATCACAGTAAATAGTCATTACTTAATGACAGGTGAGACATTTAACAGGTATCTGGTGTGGACCCTGATGAAGTTTTATAAAAAGACTAAATGTTAAAATAAGAAAAATAACTGACTTATTTTCCAGCTTAAAGTGAATCTAAACCAGTGTCTATAACACTAGTCTACAAGAAAAATGCTTCCAAAATAGAAGTGATGAAACTAAATTTGATTTACTAACAAAGCAAACTATGTCCACAGTGTTTGTTGGTTGTTGTTTTCAAGATACAGTTTTGGATCAAAATGTGAAATTCAATGAATTGATGAGAGAATGGATATTAAAAGAATGTTTGTCTCTGGATTCCAGTTCTACTTCTAAACACTGTCTGTATTTCTATTTTATGAAAGCTAAGTGTGTGTGTGTGTGTGTGTGTCAATGTGTCAGGAATCCCACAAAACCCAGAGTGTGCTGACTGCTGCAGTTTGGCATACTTATGTATTTTTGGTCAAGGAAGACATAACTGAAAACAGCATGTCGATAGGATCAATATGTTGGGAGATACTAGTAATTTTGGAATACAATGGCTTTACAATCACACTGCTATGGCCAGGATGCAATGGCGGTGACTGCTGGACAAATGCGGTACAACATACACAATGACAACATAAAAACTCCCACATCTAAAACCTGTGGATTCCCACTCGTCAACTCGCTAATTATAATATATTTACTTTTCAGATTCCATGTAGTGTAATATTTATTAATTTATGTAATTATTACACATAACTGTGTTTATATAAGTAAATACTTTATCATAGATCTTGAAAACTCTATCCAATGAGCACTTTTGTCCTTTATTTTTCAATTCATCTCATAAAAAATATCAAAGACTTAACACATTTTATCTGTGAAGTAGATAATTTCCAAAAAACATTGCAGACCAGTGTGTAATACATTCTAGTGCCAGGTTATTCAATTGGCGGCCCCCAGACCAGGTCCGGCCCATGAGGAATTTTGTACCAGCCCTTAGTGTAGTGAAATTATTACATATAGTCTCATACAGCACATGGGTATAACTAATTCTACATTCTCTTGTGCAAAAGGAGATGGTACGGACATCTTTAAGTGACAGTTCAAAAAAACAGATCCACCCGTTTTAGCCGGACATACATTTTGAGGGGCCACAGATGACCAATGAAATGGCCATTTGAGCTCTAGTAGAGCTGCGCTCTGACCACTCTGACTCGTTTCTTTTGAGCATAAGGGTTGGCTAACAAGACCAAATGTCTCTCTACCTTAAAAAAAAGAAAAGTTGACACAGAACAGGCAGTTCAACAATGAGTGGACAGAGAAATATGTGTTTGTTGCTGTTAATGTGAATCCTGTGTGCTTAATCTGCAATGAGGGCCTCGCTGTGTGGAAAGAGTAATTTGAAAAGGCATTTCAACACAACACATGCTAACTTTAACACCACTTTCCCACTAGGCTCTGAGGCTTGGAGGCAGATGACATCAGGGCTTGCATTTTATTATGAGCAAAGACATCGCATAATGGTCCGGGCTTGTACAGATCAAGAGATATCAACGTGGGCATCATCACGATTAGGATGGATAGTGGGGAAAAAACACCAAAAAGGAGACCATGGACTCCTTTTTGCCAATTATACACTTTATCCGTTGCACTTCCACTTTACAGCCCAAGGAGCAGGTACCATCATTGGATGAGGGTTTTTTACAACTGGAACCTATTGACATTCAGTCATCACATGACTTGAGACAGTCATTGCAGCAGGCAGGCTTTGAAAAATTCTGGACCCATGTAGTCAGCCGAGAGAAATTTCCAGACTCAGGGGGTCTCTCTTTTTTCTTCTGACAATGTTTGGCTCATCATACACATATGAGTCATCGTTCTCACACATGAATGCCATTAAAACTCACAATTGCATATCCCTCACTGACCAGCATCTGCAACACTATTTGCGCTTTGTCTTGACAACACATACACCTGATGTCACTGCTCTTGTCAAGTTAAAAAAAAAGCCAATTCTCTCATTATATGGAAAATATTGGCAAACTACATGCAAAGTAACATAAAAAATAATGTAAAGAGAGGTTAACAAAAGGACTGTTACAGTGACTTTTCTCATGTTGGCAGGGTTAAAATGGTGAGGTGATTATTGTTGAATGCAGGTTGAAATGTTTTGTGTTGATAAAGTGCCATGCACTGCTATGTTGTCATAATTAGGAGCATAGTGTGCAGTTTTGTTTCATATTTGTTGGTACATGGAATTGATGTTGTTTGTCAATTAAATTAATGAAAGTGTAATCAACTGATGTCGCTCCTCTACACTGGGTGCAATTTGAATTGCATTGCCTTGATAAAATACTTTGCAAGGCTTTGTTGTCATAATTCCGTTCTGAACCATACTATGCACATTGGTTGTATTTGTGTTGGAGGAGATAAATTTGATGTTGTCTGTCACTTAAATGAGTGCAATCGATATCTGTGATATGGCTGACCTAGATTGATTGTCAAGATGTTCAATTTATGTTCAAAATGGACAAAAGTTAGTAGAGTAGTAGGCCATGGGTTGATTTATATGTACATGTTGTTCTGCCTTTACAAAACACTTATTTTGACTCAGTTTCATGAACTTGCCCCAATTCCAAATTAATTGATGAATAGCCCTGTTCTAGTGATTATTCCTGAAATACATTTGCATAGGCAACAAAAACTTGCATTATAAGTGATTAAACTGCCTTGGCAGCAGAGCTATAGTACCTCATCCTCTGACTGGTCCTGAAGGTGCGATACACGTTGCTCCTCTTCTTCCTCATCCTCATCCTCATTTTCTTGTGACCTCTGAGACAGAATCTCTTCACCCTGCAGCACAGAACATCCATTTAAGTACCCAGCTCAAAAACAAATAGAAGTTATATCAATACAGCTTCAGTACTGTCTAACCTTTAGGTTGCGATTCTTGAGGTTCCCCATCCAAAATGCCTCCTGACAGTTGTTGAGTGTCAGCATGGCCTTCACTCTGTAAATAAACAGCTCGAGACTCTTCTTCAAGGCTGGAACGTGATTGGTCAGGCTTGTGTCCTGATTAATCTGAGCACAGACACATTATCATAAGATTAACAATCAGATGAGGAAGAATGTGTGCATGATTTGACCTTTCTATTCTGGGCTGTACACTGATATTGTATCTGTATAAATTTAGAGGCGCCAAAAAGACACTGTGCAAGTAGTGTGTTTATCCATCAGCTAGAGTGTAGATGAAACTAAAACATGAAAACAGCAGTAAGAAGCATGACATTCTGCAGCTACCTTAGAGTGTCCACACATGTGATGGAGCTGCCGGGTGCTGAGCTGGAAGGTCTTCAGCAGACTCTGGACATCCTCCTTAATTAAACATCAACACATAAGGTTATTCAACAGGAAGAATTTTGGTTGCCATGCTAGTCAACTCTTAGAATGTAAACTCTCACATTATTATATTAACCCAAAAGTGATGCATTAAATATTGCTTATTAGACATGAATCAAATAAATATCAATATTAACCAACTGTTTGTCATTCATGTGATTAATACAGTTGATGGATTTTATATTATTTCAAAGCAAGACCAAGGCAAATTCTCATAAATGATGTGTACAACAATAAGAGCTGCAGAATAATAATTTAATCCTGAAGCCAGTGAATCTTCCCATCTCTCGTTGTAATGTACTGCAGGATTTCCGTAGTTTATGTAATATTTATGTACTGCAGTGGGTCACACAGACACTGGTACTAAGAACTTGTAATCTTTCAAATATATTTATATTACAATTGTAGATACAAGTACAGTACTTCTAGTTGTACTCTGATATTTGAAAGCTCTTTCTAAGTAAAGGGTTGTTCAGAATTATACGACTGCTTATATTCAGTTGACAAACTAGTCTTAATATAGAACACTGAGGATATAACAAATGATGGTTCACCAACCACTGCTGTGCTTCAGAATAGTTGACCTGTGAACAGCACCTGAATGTTATTGTGAAGCCAGTGCAAATTCAAGCCTCTAAGAGCATCAACATTTTCTGTTTAACCAAAATTTAGCCCGTTTAACCATATTTCTTTACATTTATTTTGCTGACTGTATCTACAATTATCTTCAGTTTTGTACTGCACATTTCATGACTACCTTATGCTTTTTGAAACTGTAGTCCAGCAGTGGCATCCCCAACTTCAAGAAAGACTCAAGGAAAAGGCGTCCATACTGCAAACAGCACCATTACAGTTAATATTTATACAAACTGAGCAACAACTGAAGGGGAAATTTCGAGCAAAACAAACCAACTCACCTTCAGACACACGTTGACCACAAGCCTAGAGTCAAAAACCTGCAAGAAAAAATAAGACAAAGAAATGAAGGGATGAACGTCACTGCAGCCAAGAATCTGATAATATAGATTGCTGTGTGGCATGGACACAGAAAGAAGAAGATCATACAAGGCCCCATTTATTTAACAGCCCGTTAACCAAAGCAGAACTAATCTGTGGTAGAAAATTTACAGATTTTAAAAGCAAAGAGATGACACACCTTTACTAGGTTGACCAGGATGTGAAAGTCTCTGACGGCCAGGTTCCATGTCAGCAGCTTCTCACTCTGAACCTAGAAGGAAGAAAAGTACAAAGTGAGACATTTAAAAAAAAAAAAAAACATCAACAACTGTAACATTCATTTAACAACACATTTGGTAATAGTAGTTAGAGATATACATGAGCTGTACCACCGTAAGAGCTGTAAGAGGGTCAACTGTGACACCTGGTGGCTCACCTCAGTGTTGTCACTGATTCTGGCAGCAGGAATCTTTCGGACAGATTTTTCTAACTCTGCCATTAGAACTTTATAGAACACCAAGAATGTTTGCCTGCAGGGAAAACAAAGTGAGAGTAATTACTAAAGATAATTATATGGAATTATGTTAACTTCAAAACGACCCATTTTCATTTTGTTTGAAAAATAACACAGGTTCTAATGAGACAAGGGTACCTGTTAAGGGTGGGCCAGGATTTGGAACTCTCATCTTTGGCTGCATTCAGAAGCTCAGGGATTCCTTCTCCAGCTATTTCCTCCACAGCCTTCAGAACATCATCAACATGTTCCAGGTAAATCCTGCAGAGGAACCGTATTGAAGTTTGGATACACTTTATACAATAGGAACCGCTGTCTTTTAATGAGGGAAAGGGTTAGTGTGAAAAAATGCACCTCAGGACAGTGTGAAGGGTCTCATTAAACTTGGTCCCTCGCTCCTTTTCTCCAGTGGGCGTCACCCATTCTTGGCTCAGGAAACGTCGTGCAAGGGAAGCTAACAAGCAATTACAGTTATTGACAGAGTTCTTTTGATAGAACTTATACATGCATAAATGTGGTAACATATACTGACCACTTTGCTCCCTGTAGGCAGAGGAGTATCCTCCTTTCTCCGAAACAGTGGACAGAAGCTGGGACAGACACAACGCTGTACTGAGACTCGGCATCGTGCTGCGAAAGTTCAGCAAATACTCAAAGCTGTGTCTGAAACACAAAAAAAAAAGAAAATATGACAATTACTTACAGAACTTATCCATCTGACAAAGGCTCTTTGAAAGGTTGTTTTTCTCATTTTTCCCCTCTTTACAGAACAAAAAATAAAATAACCATACCTTAGGATACAGAATTACTGACTACAGCCGACCTCTGTACTTTTAACCTTCATTACTCACTTCACAAGTTGTTCCATCGTCAACTCGGCACCTCCTTCTTTAAGTCGCCCGGCCAATACTCCCAGAGCTTTCTTCAGTAAGCTCCTCTGACCCGGATGGCTGAATCCCGACCTGGCAGACAGAGACCCAGAGTTCACACAACAATCTGAACTTTTCATGTGGTAGTGGATGCTCAAAAGTCCCCTCTTGAGCCGCTGAATACTCAAGAGGAGGTGAATGACTAGATGGACAGTTCGCTGAATATAGATTCACTCAACCAAACGGGATAAGAGCAGACCATTTATTCCCAAAGAGACTTGGGTCCTCGGACCTCTGCTCTAAGATGCCACACATCTTTCACCAGTTTGTGGTGGTCTATTGGGGATGCAGCTGGACTCTGAATAAGGTGATAATCTGAACTAGAAAATGGCTTTAAAATATAGTACTTTGTATATTTCTACTTAAAAATTTTTATTCATTCATTTATCAGGGACAATGCAGTGAAACCTAGTGGACACATTTGATGTTTTGCACATTGAGGATATATCATTTACTTAATTTGCAACTACAGTCCTTGTTTGGGCTTTTCAACAAATTTACACTATAACAACAATCATATAGAAAAACAGTTCAAAGAATAGTATAAACAAACAACATAAAAGCCTAGTCATATCTACCACACACATTCACACACTCAAAGGGGAAAAATACCAGTTAAGCTAAAGGACAATTAAAGTTAACAAACATCCTATCCCACAAAAGTATTAATTATTGGCTAAAATGGACAACTCTCCTAGAAGATGAGATACCTCAATAGGAAAACACCTTATTATTCTGCTAAAAAGTACATATTTAACTCAATATCTGTGTGTTTCATTACCAAGGTAAACAAGTATGCACATCAGGAAAATGTGCACAAATGTCTATGAAATATCTATATCTATCTATTGAGATACCAATATGGACTTGTCTGTGTAAAACAACAATACAGCTGCCATTTCTAGTTGACAGGTACAGGTCTGTGCCATTTCATTGTTTGCAAAGTGATGTCAGAGTGAAACCATTCTGCACACATGAACATGATCTGATGCAACATAAGAATATATACAAATGATGTGGACTGAAACAGGACAATACCGAAGCTAACTAAACCCTCTTGTTATGATGGGATAATATGGTGACTCACTAACCCACTTTGTTACCATTTTACTTGAAGTTATGATACTTCCCTGAATGTGCTTGTTAATGCTCTTCTTGTGTGTTCGCATTTTTGTTTTATTGTTTAAATATATATATATATATATATATGAGATATTTATAGATCTCGTCAGACAGTCAAGTCAGTGCTTTTCTCCTCACCAGTTGAAAGTTGCGTTCAGGACCTGCAGGAGAAGCTGATAGGCCATTGTCATAAGCTGATGTTCCTGGACATCAGTGGCTGGTCCATCCACAACGCCATTATTCTCAGAGAGCACGGTCTGTAAAGAGCACCAATGTCCACAAGAGAATTTTACAGTTACAGAAAAGAGACACAGTCTGTGGTCATAACTAAAGACAATGTGTGAGTTCGTACTTGGAAGTGGTTGTGGCAGTTCTCTAGGTGTGAGCAGAGGGCCGGCAGCAGCTGGACACTGTAAGAAGCGATATCCCTAGGACTCCTCTGTTGTAGGTGAGAGAAGCCTGCACTCTTATCCATCTTCCCCTGTGCAAAAAAAATGTACTTTTCCTATTATTATATATCATACCCCACCCCTCCAAAAAAAGCTGGAAATGATTAAAATAATGTATTTTTTTCATATTGTAGGAGCCAAATCTTTAACAACCCCAGACTTTATCAGGGTTTCTAAAGGTATCACCACATCTAATGTAATGCTTTTTAACACTCTTTTTAATGCCACTTTAAACAAATGTAATGACCGTGTCCAACTGCAGATACAGTTTTATGAGTGTTTACTGTTGACAGGCTTTAAAGTTCTGAAGAGTTCCTCCTTCAATCACTTCTGCTAAAACTTACATTTTACAATTTTTCTGCCATTTGATAAAATATTCCCTCCATTCTTTCACCACAATATGAGCATGCACACAGCATGCTGCGTTCCAAGTATCCAGTGCTGTGACTTCCTGTATCCACCATAAACAATAGCCAATTAAAAGCTTCCACCTCTCAATAATCACACTATACTTCAGATCAAAATTAGTAAATGTTTATATCATGAAAATAAATCATGAATAACGTGCTTTTTTCCACTGTGTACATTTCATTTTCAATGCCTCTGGACATCAAGTTTAATGCTTCTTAATGCCATTTAAGGCCTTAATTTTCACAAAATCTATTTTGTGACTTAAAGCTTTTTAATGACCTGCAGAAACCCCGTTTATGAATATGTAAATAATGAACAGAACTCATTGTCATTTACTTTGGGAAAACATTGTACAGGGTTCGTACTTGTTTCTATAGGTTAAATTTAAGACTACTTAGAACAGAATTTAATGCCCATTTTACTGTCAAACTGGCAAAAATTTGTGAATCCCAGAATTTAGGAAAATGTATTTATTTACTCCAACCAAGCATTATTAAATTTGCACTTACCCATGCTTACTTTTCACTTCTATGATAATTCCCCTCGAAGGTCAGCGAAGTTAGCCATAATTAGTTCCTAATTTCAATATAAATTGTCTGATTGGAATGGATGAAACAGAGTACTTTCTTTGCAGCTTGGACATTTCCCAGATACATATAACACAGCGAACATGTTCATGGCAACATAATTTCAGGCCTACCATATCAAATTTAATACCTTTTAAAATACTTTAAGGTATTAAATGCAGATTTGTACATTCAAGACTTTTAAGACTTTTTAAGCCCCCGCAAGAACTCAGATTGAAAATGTTTAATTTTTCACACTGGCATCTGTCATCACTACAAATGCATCATTAGTTGGATACCTTAAGGAATGGGGCTCTCTTGGCAGGGGCAGCGATGAGACTGAACTCCACTTTCCGAAACATATCCTCCAAAAGGAAGACCAGCTCAGCGGGACCCAGCAGGACTTCTTCTCGCACCTTAATCATGTTAAGTTGTCACAGGACTATTTACAGTATGCACAGGTAAGGTTAAAATGAAGCTATGATCACTGTTCATTGGCTAATCCTGTGCGTTTCAGTGACTGATGATTAATAAATCTAGATTTCTTACCTTTGTATGGAGGTCAGTGTCTAAAACGGAGCAGGAGATTAAACCACACTGGAGCACACTGAGCACCTCCATGTCCAACTCCCTGAAAAACTGTCGGTAGGATGTCAGACTGACTCCTGGCCTGGACTCCTTCTCTTTCTCCTTTTCAGGAAGATCCTGAACCACAAGTGCAATCACATTTTTAACTTTGACATTTCATTCATTGAATTCAGATTCATTTGGAAAAACTGTGTTTTACCTGCTGAGTTTCATCTGCGTCAGTCGCCTCCTCAAGCTGAGAGCTGCTTTCAGAGGAGTTTTTACCTGGAGCCTTCCTCTTCTTCCCAGTCCCATCTGAAAAATACATTGATGTTTATATCATATATATTTTTACCCTAAGGCTGCACAAAACTGATATATATTGTGTGATGGTAGAAAAACACCCATTGATTCATATTCATTGGTCATTTTGGTGTATCGTATTCAATTAAAAAACACTTTTATCATTTGGGTGGAATTTTTTCTTTATCTCTAATTACCTCGCCCAATGAAGGGGAGGCAAGGGGTATTGTTTTTGGCTCGGTTTCTTTGTTAACACTCAGCAAAACCATTAGTTGAATTCATACCAAATTGGGTTTATAGGATGTCAGTGACCCAGAATATATGTGGTTATATTTAAAATATTTCTTCTCCCATTTACTTATAATGAGCAAAATTTCAAATGTCTATAAAAACATCAATTTTGTTTCAATTCATTCCAATCTTGGCACATACTGTATATAGAGGCACCACCACATGCATAGACATGATGACATCAGCTGGATTGATGCAAAAATAAGCTATAATATGTGTAAGGAGCTGTGTTTGTTGTGCTTCGCACCACTTGTTTTGTATTTATTTTGAGCCTTAATTTGTAATTTTCAGAATGTTTTCACTGTTATATACACTGAAACTAATGGTCAGCTCAACGAGCCTATTTCAGATCATTTACGAAGAACAAAATCCATGTTTGTATGTTCAAGTACAAGGTTAATTTCACAACTATCAAGTCATTTATAATGAAACATCATTTACAAAGCAGAAGGGGACAAAACCAAAGAATTCCCCCCTTGATATAAGCAAAATTGATCAAATCAATGAATCAATGATAATTTCATTCATTAAATTATACATTCTAAATGACAACATTAAGTATATTCTAAGTTCAAGGTTCAAATAGGTTTCCATAATAGTCCAATAATGTGAAAAATACAAGATATTCAGCTGAGGTTTCAAAGAGCAGAGTATGTTTCATTCTATCTGGTTTCTTTTTTTGTAATTTTTTGTTTATTTGGAAAAGCAAATTACATTTCAATACGAAATACATTTCAAATACCATCACTTGATGGGGTGGAAATTTACATTTTGCAATTCCAGATTTTTAATTAAAGGTTGAATAACATCAATGAAAACCAAAAATCAAATCAGACAAAATAAAATTAAAAAATAAAAAATAAAAAAAAGAAATATGGTTTCATACAAAGTATTTTCAATCAGTCAGTTATAGAAACAGTCTGTCACATGATCAGCTAAGGGCCATCAGTACTGCATCATGTGACCATCACACAGATGCTTTAACAGATGTTACTCTCAGCTGTTTTTCTGCTGCTTAGCTGTCAGTGTACAGCTGTGGAAACACAAAAGTTCCTCATAATTCTTTAAAATAAATAAATAAATAAATCACTAAATAAAAAAATAAATAAATAAAAAGAAAAAAGTTCCTCATAATTTTATTTATTTCAGACAATGCAAAATGTATAAAGTGAGTGAGAGTGAATATGAAGCACAGAAATAAAATACCAGTTTCTGACTGTTTCAGTGTTTCTGGTTCTAAAATATAAACACACCCAAACCTTAGTAAAACATGCAGGTAATGATGTCTGGCCCTCACTATGGCACAAACAGTGTTTATTTCATTTATTTTTTTATTTTTCAATATATCATAAAATTGACACACTCAATTTGACAATCCTAGTACATAATCAGTGGTCGTCTATATAATGGAGTAAAAAAAAAATGTAATGCATTAATAAGGAGGAGTTTTTGTTGTGCTCTGACCTTTCTTAGTTTTGTTCACAGGAGCAGCAGAACTCAGTGTGACTCCTTCAGTGTTTTCTCCATCAAAGTTAGCGACAGGTAGAACATAGCCAGGTGTTGCTGGAACACAAATGTTAAAAAGTACATCAGAACTTTTATTAGAGGTAATATAAAAAATAAATAAATAAAAACACCATAATGAACAGATTTTTGGGATGCTGGTTAAATACACACCTGCCAAAGCTTTCTCCAACTGCGTCTGAAGGTAGGTGATGTTCTGCAAACGAGTCATTACTTTCATCTTCATCTCAGTGTCTTTTTGACGACAGAATGCATTTACAACCTATCAAAACACAGAGGTAACAGAGGTGCGGTTCATTTCCTAAACATTGTGAATGATACTTGGGGAACATCAGCATGCAGGTACCTCTCGAAACCAGTTGATGGAGTGAAACAGCAAAGTACAGAGGAACTCCCTCTCAGCTTTGGAAAGACTTTCCACTTTTTCTCCTACATCTATGTCTGTCAACACCAGAGGGCAACCTGTCATCCAGAATATGGACAAAATAAGTAGTTAATTTACAGCCACAGAAGTAAGAAGTAACTGTTTAATCCAGCAGAGGTGTGAAAGTTCCTCACCCAGTAGGGCATCGATCTCCTCTAGGTCTCCCTGGTGTTGTTTCTCTTCACACAATCTCAGCAGACGAAAAAATGGAGACAAACAAAGAGGGGATGCTCTCCTGCTCCTACAAAATACAAAACAGAAGAAATGTAGATCCTCACTGACTATAACTTTTACAACATTTTTTGTTGTTACCAAAGAGAAAATTTGAGGTATAATGTGGTGGCTGACTTCGTGGTTTGACTCTGCTGCTCCCCTTTGCTCTGGAGGTCACTGGCCAGCAGAGGTAGCAGGTTGATGGCAATGCCTCCCTGACTCTCATCCTCATCCAGGTTGTACATCAGTTTGGCGGATAAGGGAAAGGAACTGAGATCGACAAGCATCGAAGCATTAATGACACCACATACATGTCGAAACCAAAACAAAAACCCCAAAATGTCACTTCTCTATCACTCACCCTGTTATGTCAGGACCTAAATCCACCACAAAATCATCCTGGAAGTCATTTAAGACACTACTTCCAATCTTTTCCTATTGACAGAAATGTGAAAATAAGCATAAAGTAGTAGTTTTTTCTTGGATTTCAGAGCATTCACAGATCTGGCTGATGTAAAAATGAATTGAGGATAAAAAATAAAATATAGACCATGTTTGTTAACAAACTCACAGGTAGCTCCCACGTGGGTATTAATAGTTCATTCTAAAAGTTTGTT
>JAPSES010098327.1:0-20032 GCA_029822895.1 Maxillicosta whitleyi | reverse complement strand
CTCCAAAATTTAATCATCTGTTCCTTGTCTCAGAGCGAACATTTCCTGAAAATTTCATTAGGTTTGTTCAATAATTAATTGAGATACTGAGAAACAAATTTTTTGGCCCCATTGACCCCAATATTAACAAAAATTTCAAAGTGATCCAGAATCCAGGATTTCTTCCAGATCACCCCCAAAAGTTAATAATTTCTTCCTTGTGCCACTGCCAACAAATCTTGAAAATTTCATCAAAATTTGTCCATAACTTTTTGAGTTATGTTGCACACAGTCAGACAGACAAACAAACGCAGGCAAAAACATAACCTCCATGGTGGAGGTAATCATTCTAGAATCTACTCTCTATTTACCCTGAAGTGAAATTGGACTGAGTAATGTAAACAAGTACATCAACACATGTTTACTTGAAGTTGCTTTATATGTGGGTCACTGACGAAGAAAATATCACCGGCATTTTCAGTTTTAATTAAAATCATCACTGTTTTGCTTTATATCTTCATGTCTCTGGTTAAATAGAAATCATATTGAGTGACTTTTCACCCCTAACAAGTGGTGTAAAATCTAAAAATCATACCCTTCTCACTTTACAGCATTAAAAAAGTTTGAGAATCATTTATTTATTAACTTTAAACATTGAATGGCACCAAACATATATTGTTTAATGGTTGTAAATAACACATAAAATATGCATAAGCCTCATAATTCTAATATGTCATCAGCATTTTTCATATTCAATAAAAATTATAGTTGTTTTTTGTTGTTGTTGTTTTTTAGAATTAATTTATGATTTATACCACAGGTGTCAAACATGTGGCCTGGGGGCCAAATCCTGTCCACCAAAGGGTTCACTCCGGCCCCTTCTGATGAAGATATTAATAATCAGAAATGTTAAAATAATTTCAAGTCAATTCAATCTGAGACCAGTAAAATATGATCAAAATAACTTATAAATAATGAAAACTGTTCATTTTTGTCTTTGTTTTAGCGTAAAAAAAAAAAGTAAAAATTATACAAAAATGTTCACATTTACAGACTAGCCCTTTATTTTTTTTAAAAAGTTAAAAAACTAAAATGAAGTATGTTGAATTTTAATAATGTTTTGTGTATTTGTAGATCCACTGTGTTTTGTAAGTTGCGATTCACATCTATAAATGATAAAGTAACTTATTTTACCTAAGAATCTTCAGGTTCATATTTGTTCGTGTTATGTTCAAGTACAATTCAATATTTTTATTATGGAATTTTACTTTTTATTTCACTCAAAATTTCATATTAGGCTGTATGTAGTCAAGAAATTGAAAGTAAGGGTTAAACAATATGTATAATCATATATATATAATATAATCTGTATAACATATAGAATCTGATGTTGATTGTGTTTTTGTATCAGTGTAAAGATCCATAAAAAAAAAAAAATCAATTTCATCCTAATTCATCTCCAGCCTCATAAATAAACAGTAAAATAAACCTGTAACAACATGTCCACACATATCCCGTCCATTCCACTGCCTTCCCTCTTTGTCTCCCTGGTGTGAAAGTGGATCCAGGCAGTAAAGGGATCCCAGTATTGTAATAGCCTCTTAAATGGGGTCTACTGTAGCCCACAGCTGCTGCCTGCCCCAGGTCTGCACCACCCCCTCCTCCTCCAAACCCGAGCCCTTTCAGCCGGTCCTGCTGCTGGTGGTTGGTCTTCTTCCCTCAGGGCGCACAGGGCTGTTAGGCCACCATTAGTCCTACTAATGGGCCTGACAACCGCGCCACATCCTCAGCATTTAGCCCTCCCCTGTCTGAGATATGGATATCGACCAATTCAATGGAAATGGAGAGTAGAGGCAGGAGGTTGAAGTCGATTTGACATGTACATATATGTATAACTGTAATGCGCACGCACACACACACAAATACAGAAACACACACACACACAGGCAGGAACTGAAGGGATGGACTCATTAAAACCAAAAGCTTTGTTTGGCTCGCCATGTAAGAGTATGTGTGTTTGTAGATTTTCTTTGTGTGTTCACTTGATGTTTGCTGGATACAAAGTCCATTTCGGTTCAGTGTGGGTGTGTGTTTTCGGTCTTGCTGTGTCTCAGTGTGGATCGGAGCCTTTATGTTTACATCAAAATTTCCTTCTGCGCCCTGCCAAACCACCCCTGCTCCGTGTTTCCACTGACACGACAATGTCCATGTCTGAAATTCAGCTATAATTGACTTATGAGGGGATATTTCAATCACAAAGCCTCCTGAGCTCAGCAAAGAAACTTCATTAAATGATGAGCTCCCCAAATACTCGAACTTAAAGATATTTTCACAATTTTTTTTCATTATTCATTATATTTATGTAATATTTTTCACTGTAGCATGCTTAGTCGAACAAAAAGCATTTTATTTAAAGACCCTTTGGGCTCAGATTGAATTTGTTTTTATACTTGCCTCAACAATTTCAGTGTTACAATGATTATATTCACTAAGGTAAAGCTTTAATTTACAGAATAAAATACCACATAACAAAAACTCAGCTGTGAAATCCACACAAACATCATATCACACCTCCTGCACGCTTATAATCTCAGTGTAAACTCTGCCAACTGTAACCGCATGCCTAGAGTTGGGGTATTGTCAGGATAAAATGAAACTGCAACAACATTAAATACAGAAGTTTATCATGACATCTTTAATTAAGAATCTGCTTTAATCCGTTGAGCCTTAACAATAGGAGCGCAGCACCTGTAGGAGTGAAAGCCTCTCACCCTGGCACCGATAATCACCGTACTCTTCTAACTGAGCAGCAGCATTTCTACCATCTTCCCCTTCGTACCTGTCTTTATTTCAAAAAATGATAAGCATTCGTCTGCAGCAGGATATCTAAGCACAATAAGCAGGAGAGTACTTTTACTGTAAATCATTTCACAAAGACGCAAAGAAGAACTGGCAGACAATGAGCTTTGGCTACCGGATTTGATTCATTTCACACACACGCACCCACCACACAGAGAAAAACCTTGAAGGAAGCTTTTACTGGCAGATTCATATCTGTCAAGTGACTAGATCATGCAAATGTTGTATCATAATGAACTCCACACACTCAATGCTGTCAGTCCCTCAGACAGAAAGTGCAGGATGATGCAGGATTAATATGACTGACCAGAGCTCACATTAGTGTCACACACAGGACTTTAGAAATCTGTTCTCTGCATGTTCCCGTGGGTTCTCTCTAGGTACTCCAGCTTCCTCCCACTGTCCAAAGACACGCACTAATAGGTTAATTGATAAATCTAAATTTCCCATTGGTGTGAATATGAGAGTGAATGGTTGTTCGTGTCTATATGTGATGATGATTTCTTTCGGCTTTTTCCCTTCCGGGGTCGCCACAGTGAATCACCTTCGCATGTTTATTTAGCTGAGGTTTTATGTCGGATTAGTCTGGTGAACGCCAGACTAAATCACAAGTGAGATTTAGTCTGGAGACCACCCATTCGTTTTCTCATAGAGAGTTGTGGTTTCCGTAGCCGTTGATTGGGTGGTACGAATGTCTATCACTCTGGGAGAACCCATGCTGCCTTGCGCCAGTTGGTAGTAAGGCTAAAACAACTTCCTTTGCACTGATAAATGACTCTAATGCTAAACGCTGTTCATTTTTTAAAGTGAACTTACATTCTAAACTATTTAGAACACTGTCCAGAGCTTCTTCGAAAGATAGCTTCCCATCTGCTGCCGCCATGATGGATTTGCGAAAGAAAACTACTAACTTCCGTTTGTCGAATAGTACACGTCATCGTCTTTCGTCCCTCCTCGTTCTGTGATTGGCCCCCAAATCCATGCGAGGATTTCGGCCATGGTCTCCAGGCTGTTGAGCAGTTCGAAAAGAACATGCAAGGCAGCATGGGTACTCCCAGACTAATGTCAGATGCCCTTCCTGACACAACCAAGCTTGGGACCGTCACAATGAGGTTTGCGCCCCCTTGTGGCTATTCGTGTCTATATGTCAACCCTATTTTTATTTTGGTGACACATCCAAGGTGTTCCTTCACCCAAAACATTGCTGGAATACAGTTCAGGACCCCTGCAACCCTCTTGAAAGTAAAGTGGCTCAGAAGTTATAATAGTAGTAGTAGTAGAAATAATAATAATAACTATAATAATGATCACAAACCAAGCATTTCAGACTATTTTTCTCCTCCATTATGTACCACATCAGACACTCTTTGAAAGTGGAGATTGAATTGGTGACAAAATCTAACATGGATGATTTTGTTCGATGACTCACATTTGAAAAATGAGCGCAAAAACCCTCTAGAATGGCCACAGCGAAACCCTCACAAGTCCACAATACCTGCCACAGACAAACTATACTGGTTTAATGGCTACTTTGAGGTTTTCTTGTGTATAATCTTTGATAAAGAGTAAACAGAAAAAAAAAATTTGAAAATACACATTAATTAACAAGAAGAAAAGAACAAAGTAGCCTAATGGACAACTGGATAATTAGTTAGCCACCTCATTGAAAAAACAATTTAACAATGGATATCTTGCGATTTTTGAGTGTTTATAACAATAATAATAATAATAACAATAATAATAATAATAATAATAATAGGCTGTATGGTGGTGCAGATAGTGTTGCCTCACAGCAACAAGGTTCTAGGTTTGAGTCCAACACCAGCTAAT
This sequence comes from Maxillicosta whitleyi, assembly GCA_029822895.1. Taxonomy (NCBI): domain Eukaryota; kingdom Metazoa; phylum Chordata; class Actinopteri; order Perciformes; family Neosebastidae; genus Maxillicosta; species Maxillicosta whitleyi. The sequence continues at coordinate 15,364 of JAPSES010098327.1, read as the reverse complement.
GGAGAACACATTATGAGGGTACACAAAGGAGAGCTTCTATCATAGGAGACAGAATGCATTTGTAGTTGTTAATGGAACTGTTCAGTCCATAAGGTTCCTCTTTAGGTGGAACCAAAGAATGTGTGAGTGGAAGAGCTACGTATATACTGCAGCAAATATATAACATGATGTCAGCAATGACGAGGTTTGTTTATCAAGAACTGCGGAGGTTCTTTCATTATATACATTGTAGTGACTGTATATCAGATGTAAAGCAGGCTTTGTTCCCTCTTGTATTTGCAGTCTGATTTTTCTGGCTGCGGCTCAGTTAGTAGAGCAGATTCAGACCAAAGGTTTGAATCCTCCCTCCTACTGGCCACATGTCAAAGCGTCCTTGGGAAAACACTGAACCCTAAATTGCTCCCAGTAGGGCCTATAGCTGCCTATTGGTGTGTGAGTTTGTACGGTAATGGGTGAATGTGAGGCTTTGTAAAGTGCTTTGGCCGCCATGAAAGTGTGGAAAAGTGCTATACAAGTACCGACCATTTAACAACAAATCTAGTCTATCGACTAAATTAAAGTAACATTATATTATGACATTTTGAGTAAATGTTAACCTACTTGAAACTGTAATAACTAAAAGTCTACAACATCGTAATGGAGCGATAACGCTGCTGTTTTGAGCATCACACTGAAACTAAATGTGGCTCTTTACTTTAGTTTCTGTTTCCTGTTGTTGAAGATGTGTCAAAACCAAATATGACTCAACAAGAATAGAATAGAATAGAATAGAATAGAATAGAATAGAATAGAATAGAATAGAATAGAAAAAAATATTGAATGTATTGGGTTTGGAGAGCCCTACAGACCAAAGGACCCTAAGGACCAAATGTTATCTGAGTAGGGTAAAATGTTCTTCAATTTGAGTAAATTTACTCAAATTCAAGATAGAAGATATAATAGAAGTAATACAGTGCAATATGATTTTACATCTCTGTGAAGGGCCCAGTATAAAACTATGAATGGAAATGAAAGATAAACATGAATATAAAGATCCCAAAGTACACATATGTACCTAAAATCACCTTTAATGTGTGTTTAATGATATGATATATGATATGATATGATATGATATGATATGATATGATATGATATGATATGATATGATATTGAACTCTTCTCACCTGCAGCCTCCGTCTTCGGATGATCCCAGAGTCATCCATGGCGCGTGCCTGGTTTCACACCTGCGGGAGGGTCGCGTGTCCCCTGTGGTTTCCAGGTTACGGCGCGCGAAGAAGCACAACTCTCGCGTGGCTTTCGGCGTCTGTTTACACCACGATACTTTAAAGTGTCGCCTGCATCCTGTTTGAAGCGGGACTAAGAGTTAATATGATAAAGATACGGGGCTCTGTGTTCGAGATGAGGCTCTGTGCATGAGGATTGGATTGGATCCCCAAACTAAAATATCCGAAGTATGAAATGTTCCACTGCTGTGCTCAACCTCAGCCAACAAGTCATGCTGGCGGACTGACAGAGGCTCCTGACTGGGCTGATGATGTCTGTCCGACGGGAAATGCTGAATAAGCGATGGGCTGCACGATTGGGATCAGCGCGCCCTGCACGAGCTGTGGTCCAGCTGAGAAGCAGAGAAGAACCCCCCCGGAAAGGCCGGGCTGTCAGTCCGATGGTTATCACAGCACAGATTAGACCCACGAAACAAGTTTGTAAGCATCTTCACCAGCCAGATGTAGTCAGTGTTCTGCTCAAATCAGCCCCTCAACTACAAGTCACTCATTGCACTAACATGACTGTGAGTGTTCTGATCCTGTGAACCACATCCATTCCCAGCTGCTCTACAAACCCTTTCACAGCACAAATCCTCTGCATGAGTCCACCTCATGCAACAACATGGTCTATGTGTAGTAAATACACACAGTTCACTGCACGCATGATGCACGTCCCACTATAAATCCCGATATTATGACATATCCACACGCTGTCATGGCCCGGAGCATCTGTGCGTTTTAAAGCCGAGATCAATGGGAATGTGGAGCGGCTCTCCACGTCCTGCTCAAGGGTTTACGCACACCTCAGCGCCGGAAACAGGTCGATCTGTCCGCCTTTTCCACCCCTTCTGTCAGGTCTGTCAGAAGTAGCTCTGTCCGTTTTCCGTTTGCGGTGTTTTTGTGTTCCTCTGCGCTGCTTTACATGGGAAAAAACGATCTGTGGTTGCTACCACACAGGCTTCTCCTCATCTCCATCTCCTACCACCCACTTCCTACTACCGAACGGAGTTTAACCCCTCCGTGACCAGAGGCTTCGCTGCTGGAGAAGATCGGAACAATGTGAGTTGAGGGGGTTTTCCGTGAAATTTTAGGGGAGATGCTGGAGGAGAAAAGGAGAAGTGGTGATCTGGTAGAAAGATGTTTTCTCATTATTACAAAGGGAGAGGAACTGACTGGAAATAACCTATGAGTTAAATGTGTTTTCATTCACTAGAAGTCATAATAAAATCAGAAAATCACAGACAGAGACAGATAAATGGAAAATTCACTGTTTTTATTTATTTATTGCAGAAATACATAATTCAACTGTAGTAATTTTCTGAATTTATTGATAAAATATTATAAAATGTGAGAAAATTAAAAACAACAACAACCAGTGGCTAATACAGTTGCCCAAACAGCCAAAAGAGACATTAATATTTTTTATTATTTTGGTAAGTGATGATATCAAACAATGAATCATCAGTTTGAAGCTGATAAAACAGGGAATCGTTGGTGTTTCTGATTTTTAAAAAAAACACTTGAATAGAATATCACTGAATATTATTCTGTTTACTGATTTTCTTATTCACCCACTTACTGTACATCCCATCCATACCAAGAGGATTGTGTTTCGGGTTTACTACTAGCATAGACTGGTATGTGAGTCATTTTCTGGACTTCTGTTACATGTGTCTGATGTCATCTTAACAAATCAACAGTCAGCGCAGCCTACCTGTCATGCATCTATTGCTATTCCAATGAAAAATGGCATGGAGCCTCATGCATTATTCAACATTCACACCTGTCACGAGAGGAATTCACCACCACATAACATTTCACAGCTCCTCACCCTTCAGTTACTTTCACCCCTGATCTAAATGTTAATGAATGAACACTGACACAGAAACAAATTCCCTCTTTGTTTTTAAGGACATACTGTGCACCAATAAATGTATGTTCTGTGGGTGCGGTGTTTTTTTGCACAGGGACCAGTCTTCTCTCTTTTTTTTTATTGTAGATTTGTAATAAAAAGACACGATGTAGTCAATACACTCAGATGACCAGTGTGATCCCTGCTGGGCTGAAATAACACCTCAGGGTAAAGTCCACCTCTGTGTTCACACAATGTGATGATTGTCGTGTTTCACTGTTAAACATTCTCACAAGAAAGAGAAGTACAAGAGTAAAAAAAAAAATTTAAAAAAATCCTGGTCAAAGGTGGCTGATGGGATGGATCAGTGTAGAGGGAGGAAAACACACAAGAGGTCGGGCAGCTGGTCCGGCTCCAGCTGGAAAATGGACGGAGACAAGGGGGAGACTTAGTGGCTTTTAGCATCGCCTTAATGTTCTCCGTCTCTGTGAGCAGACGGAGCTGGCAGGCTTTAGTCCCTCTCACCCTGGGATTTAGTGCTGACAGATCACTCTGACTTCAGCCTCAGCATCCCCCCCCCCTCTCTACCTCCCCCACCACCACTTCAACTACACAGGAAGTGGACAGGCAGGAAGAAAAAAAAAAAAATCAAAATGAAAACAGTCAAATGTATACATACTCAACATAAATCCAATCAGTGGTACTGCCCTTCACACACAATGATTGGTCTAAACCAGGGGTCTCAAACATGCAGTCCGGGGGCTAAATGTGGCCCGCTGAAGGTCCCAATCTGGCCCTGGGACGAATTCACAAAGTGCAAAAATTCCACAGTCAAGTCTGTCGAACCCATTTTAGTTCAGGTTCTACATACACACCGATATGATCTACAATAAAATAAAAACCTACAAAATAAAGGACTCCATATCTTCTCGGTTTGATGTGAAAAATAATATTACACTATGCCTATATATAATAACAGCTTAAAATGTTTGGTCTTTGTTTTATGGCAAAAAAAATAACAATAACTTATGAAACTATTTACATTTACAAACTATCCTGTTAATAAGCGAAACAAATATGAACAACCTGAAATGTCTAAAGAAAATTAAGAGCAATTTTAACAATTTTCTGCCTGTTATTAAGTGTTTAGTGTCTTTGTAGATCCGATCCATAATGAACATGTATGAATGATGAGTTGAGTCATAATATTGTTAAAAAAAAATTCTTAAGAAATTTTGCTTTTTTCAGGTTATTCACATCTTTTTTTGTTTGGATAGTTTATAATAGTAAGTATTCTCATTTAATGTTTTTTTTTCCCACAAAAACAAATATCAATCATTTATTTATAGGTTATTTTGCTATTATTTTACTGGTCTAGCCCACTTAAGATCAAATTGTGCTGCATGTGGCCCTGAAAGAAAATGAGTTTGAGACCCTTGATCTAAACCATAGTATTTAACCTCAGTAAAAACAGATTTTGATTGATTGATTGGTTGATTGATTGATTGATCAATCCTTTATTTTATCTAATTTCTGAGAAATCCAGTAACAACGGATCAAGATACATTAGACACAGACAAACATGGGAATATACACGGGATACAGTTGAACTGACGTCCACAGCTGTCATCAGCACCTCTTTTATGCAGAATGAAAAAGAACAAATATAAGGGAATTGAGGAGAGAAAAAAAGACAAATTCCACTCTATAGTCTAACTCTACAGGCTGTAATTTATGAAAAAAACACGCCTCTGTGTAAAGCACAAAGACAACAGTTACACACAGGACCAAAAAGCACAACCTGTGTTTTCCTCTTTTTGTAACTGACTGTTGATGGTATGATTTAACAGTCGGTGCCAGTTGGTGCTTAGTTTATATATTTATTTATTTATTTATGGTGTTACTCCAATAGGAAAAAACACTTCCAGGCTCCACCCTTTTTAATGGACATGCTCCAGAATTTAAGAGGTTTATCGCTGGCTCATGTTCTATCCTTCCACTGTGTCAAAAATACTCTAAACAAAGACGTCGCACCTGTCTGCAAACACTTAAATAAAAATAATAGTACTTATACAAGACTGCCTGATTTAAAAAAAATATATTTTAATGCTGGTATATTCACAATGTATGTGGCTTGTGAAAAACTGGTTGAATATTTACTTGTGAAAATGTGGAAAATGACATATTCTGCGGTCACATTCACTTCTCCCACTGGAATAAATGGAACACAATATGTCACTACTATAGCCCCCTTAATGAGCAAGACATTAAATAAATTAAGTAGATGAATGGAGCAGCTGCATGTAATACTAAAGGTTCAATGTGTGATATATCATACAATTGCCCCGTGGTGGCTGAAAAAAACAAAGAAAAACAAGACAGATTTACACTGAGCCATATTTGTGATTGTTTTGTCCATTACATTACATTTGGACATTAAGGACATTAGTTAATGAAAACATAACAATTCTTATGTTTGTGTGATTATATTGCCACTTATAACCATTATTCCTATTAATATATTTAAATAATTCCGTTAAAATGCAGTTTCTCAGGTTTTCAATAGCATCAGACACAATTCATTTTGTTCAGAGGCTTTGTAGGGAACATGGAAACAAATACAGTTTGATAATGAAACTGGTTGTAGATTTTAGTTATAAAATATTTTATCGATAAAATTTACTGTTGCTTCAGTTTTCTCTCTTCTGATATAGTAACTGTTGCATTTACTGAGCATTTTTGAACCTGTACATAGTCAGAAAATTGAAAGTAGGACAATATTTGTACAGTACAGAGGATGAAATATAAATGGTCATAAATAACTGAGGAAAGGATGGGAAAAAAACTGTTATAGGTCTTTAAGGGTTAATGAAAAAATAAATAGATACCCTTAAATCTTCCACAAGTACATGTGTGTATGTCAGTATTTTATTCAGAAACCTTTTTTGCTCCTCTTCCATGGTTTATGCTTGGAAAGATATTAGCATAAATGTCCCCCACCTATGCTAAGAATAGAGAGTAAAGCTCAATATATACCGCCAGACTGGTTATGATTGAAAATGATCATTATATGACAGTATTTTTGGTCTAAATAGTCTGGATTATTTTACACTGAGAAATCAGGGGTACAAAATCATTCAAATTGGTGTCAGATCTGCAGCTAGAGCAGGATATTAAAACTACAAAATGGTCGTCAGTGACAAAGTGTCGAGAGTGTAAATGTGCAACGGTGTCAGAAGGTGAAAAATGGCGTTTCGGTGATGACCCAGTTACCAGCTTGTCTGACTTCACTAGCACATTTTGCCTGCGCTGCTTTTCTTATTAATATTCAATAATTAATGAAGGCACATAAATTTTACATCTTTTTTGTTCATTAGGTGCTCTGAGATTCAAGAGAGGAGCCGTTGGCAGAGCAGAGGTTTTTTACAATGCACAGCTTTAACAAGAAAATACTTTTGTCAGTTTCTGTGTCCAAAAGCTCTCAGAAATGATGTCATCCTTTTTCAGAGGATGCCCTGGGGGAGGTCACATGGGGTCAGCTCTCAGCAGCCAAAAGCTTGGCAGGGCTGGGATTTGGAATATGCCTGCTGCATGTGCAAGCCCATTTCCCGTCCTGGTAAGCCTGCCACGTCAGCTCACATCTCTTCATAGACTGTAAGTGCCTCCGCCTGCATTCAGATCTGCTGTGTGTGTCCAGAGCAGGTTAATGAAAGGAGTCAGCGTTTCACTCACAGATCTAAGTCTTCCACTAGTGATTAACCAGAACAACAACTGTACGAACAGGTGCTTTAAAGAGATTAAACAACAACAACAAAAAGGAAACCTGTGGAACGCTTCAACACTTTTGCAGGGATTGAGAGAAAGGGATTAACTCAGCTGTCCTTGTCTTTTTGTGATGCTATTTATTCAGTTGCACTTGATTGCATCATATTATGGTGTTGATGTTATTAATAGTCTGTCCAGTAAATTACTACATACCGTATTGGCCCGAATATAAGACAGTGTTGTTGTTGTTGTTGTTGTTGTTGTTGTTGTTTTTGCATTGTAATAAGACTGAAAAAGTGGGGGTCGTCTTACATTCGAGGTCTAGACATTATACCCATTCACAACGCTAGATGGCGCCAGATATCTTTAAAGCCAATGCTGAACTTAATTTTAACAATTTCTTAACAATTTTGTTGTTTTATCACTGTAGATTGGTTTATTTACATTTCAAAAACCAGAAGCCATTCATTTACAAATATGATTGCACTTTAGTTTACATATTTAAATGTTCAGATATTAAGATGTGATAGACAGTTTTTGCATGGTTTGAATGAGGCAAAATAACATGCATTTCCTCTCAAATATCTTGTTATAATCATTTTTGTTTCGGATGTACTGTAATTATTTTCTGTATAAAAATTTAATTTGGTGGTCGAAAAGTCTTTTTTTCAAACTTCAGTCTTGAAAAAAAAAAAAAAAAGTCGTCTTATAATCGGGTTCGTCTTATATTCGGGTCAATATGGTATAGTATGAACATGTTGAGTGTTGTTCAGTCCAAACAACAATAATACTCACTGCTGGGTTTGCTAATACGGACACAGATTATCTATTAACACTCTGCTTCCAATGCGCATTCACAATTCTTATCCCAAATACAAGATGATTAAGTGAAGGTCTGTTATTTCACAAAAAAAGGAAACTATTTTAAATAACAATTTAATTTAACCTTGAATGATACACTGCCTGGACACATGTAATATTTGACTGCACCATTTTTGGTTTTGATTCCAGGAGACATTCACTGTGACATCTTTTTTTTTTTTTTTTTTGCCATATAACACTTACAGAGTGTCAAAATAAGGTTAATAATATTTTTTTCCATTTCCATATTTTTCCATCCATAGTAACATTCATTTTTTTGATTATTGATGATACAGAATCAAATTGTCTGGACTTTATGGAGGCTAAACCATGTGTGAAAATGATGTCTCATTGTCCCTGAACCCAAAACGGACCTCAGCTAATATGTATAATATAAACTATCAGCTGATGGTGCATGTGAAGATTATAAAATATATCATAATGCGTTCCCTTTGATGAAGGTGACTATATTTCTACTATAACCAAGAATGGAGAGACTGAACTCTGGAATAAGTCTAGAGGTATTTTATATTTTTATTTTGAAATACTGGTTATTTAAGCTTTTACAGACTCAGAAATGGAAGGAAGGATATTCTGTTAGATTCCACTATATCCTACAAAATAGCAAATGAAATGTTGTCTGCATCCTAATGCTTTGTATTCACTTAAGTAAGTTACTGTATTTCATTTAACCTCTGCCAGTCTATCCTTTATTTTACCTTTTGTTCATGAATTTATTTTCCTTTTCTTTCTTCCCTTTTTTCTTTCTACATTTGCTGGAATCATGACCTCGTATCTTGTAAAACTACCTCTCTCTGCCTGGTATACCCCCCCGCCCCCCAACACGCACACACACACACACACACACACACACACACACACACATTTTCCCTCCCCTCAGCTTCTACCTTCTCCTTCTTCCAGGTCCGGTCTGTGTGGAAGTGGGTCACAGACTACAGCTGTGCAAGGAGGCAAGTCTGGAAAGAGGAGAGTCTAAATAAAACACCATATGATCAGTCGTCTCAGCGGTGCCTCATCATACGCATATAAACCTAACAAAGACACAGAGAAGAGAGGAGAGGAGGGGAATGAGTTCAAGAGGGAGAGATAATGTGTCTACATCTTCAACGGTTAAGTGGCTTTTTAGCCTGGTTGTTGCGCAGACAGAGTGCAGTTTTTACTGTTATGTTTATATATGTATACTATATAATGTATGTCTAAGGCTTTTAACCACAAAGTACTTTTCAACGGGAGCTCCAGGAAGAGTTCTTATGTGACCTGGAAAATACATTTGCACTATTAACCTGAATATTGCATCTCATTTGCACAATTCACATCTAAATGACCTTTGAAAGACTTTACGCAGGTGCTTTTCCGTATGTGATGTCTGACTTTTACACTGGAAAGGAACAGAGTTTTATGTTTTCTACTTCCTGGGGTGATCAGTCATCATCTCTTGTATGTATTATGTATATAAACGTGCAAAATGACAATGTTTGCTCTAGTACAACATTTAATAAGAGCAAAATACCGAAACCACCAGGCTAATATACTGTAGATACAATATGCATATAAGGGACAGATGTTTCATCTTTCAATATAACACTGATTTATTTGTTAGTAACGGTGTCCAGATTTCCTTCTTCATCTGGATCAACAGTAGTTTGATCCTTTGTCCGAAATCCCACATTTTGATTTCCCAAGGATAGATTGGACTGCGAACAGATTATAATGAGGAGAGGAAGAATCTTTATTTTGTCAGTAAGTTTTGTTCATGTGGAACCTCTGTTTTTAGCTCGTCATCAGCCAACAATGCAGTCATTTAAGTGCCTTGCTCAATGGCACATCAGCCAATTTCGTCACCAGGAATTGAGCTAACAACCCTTCAATCACAAGCCAGCTATACAACCTTATAGACCATGATTCTGTAATCTGGTTTCTGTACAAATACACTGCAAATTCATGTTAATGTTCAGAAAATGTGGAAAAATGTATAATAACACACGTAATCTTATATGAATATTATGCACAGTGTTTTGATTACTTGTTACAAGATAAAATGCAAATAGTTAGAATTGTTTTACTTCATGAAACTAACGTATATAGCCTCTGATATTTGCTTATTTTTTAATTAATTTCAAAAAGATGAAAAGTCCCCAAAAACATCTGTTTCAGCCAGCACTGTACAGCATTTACGATGTCATAAGGGAAATATTGTTGATTCAGTTCTTTTAGTTCATTATTCTGGTTCTTTTTTGTTGTTGTGGGTTTTTTTTTTTTTTTTTTTTTTTAATTTTGGCAATTATTTTATTCATTTTTTTATTATTTTGTTAAGTGTTCATTTTGTTCAAATGAGGAAGAAAATTACTCATACAAAAAAGACTTTTGTTATGAAATAAAAATTAATTATAAATAATAATCCTGATTTATTGAAGCATAAATCTTCCAAACACTAAAAAATAAATAAATAAATAAATAACTGGTTTCATAATGGGGCAACAGGGACACCATGTGGAAAGGATCTGCTAGTCCAATTAAAATGAACCGCCATATGTTAAGGGGAGGGGGGGGAAATGTCAGGGCTCCAGAGGGACCTCAACAAAGATCATTAAATCTGATTGCAGAGTTCAGTGTGGAGCGGAGACGAGGTTCACACAGATTAACAGCAGCTTTACATCAAGATACTCCATATTATCCACTGTGAGAAGTCAAATATGTAACAAATGGCAAAATCCTGATAATGGAAATCATAGTCTACTTAAGTGAACATTTATGAGCAAAAAGCTGGCTGATCTTTTAATCTCTACTGATGTCACTGATGGAGACAACTTGAAATGCCAAGCACAAGTTTTTGCAGTTTAATGATAAATCCTCAAAGGTCATTCAGACAGATGATGGCATTTACATAGTATTCTCTGCCTCTGATACTTTTAATAAGATGGAACAGATTACTATTTTGTTAAAACCACGTGCTGTTGCTGCATTTCTGTGATCATGCAGGAACAAAACAATCATTGTTTATAAGAAAAAACATTCATTAAAATTTAATAAGTGGTGCCAGGCACAACAAACCCCCGCCCCTCGCATGTACGTATTGTATCTTATTTTAGTTTTGATCCAGCTGATGTCATGTCTATGCATGTGCTGATGTCAACATATTAATTGCCACTATATATGTGCCAAGTTTGAAGGAAATTGAAACAAAATTGATGTTTTATAGACGTGTGAAATTTCACCCATTATAAGTAAATGGGAATAAAATAATTCAAAAATTTCTAAAAAAATTTTTTAACTTTAACCTACTTTCCCCAAAATATAATCACATCTGTTCTGGGTCACTGGTGATCTATAAACCCAATTTGATGTGGATTCAACTATTAACTTTGCTGCTGCAGACAATTGAAATGAAAAAAATGATTTAAAAAAAAAAATCACAAAAATTCGAAACTCCAGACCTATTTTTCCTAAAATGGGAGGATGTCTACACAGCAAATATGCCAGTGTTAATTTAACACCATAAAGTGTCTGTATGTGTCCACACTATGCGGTATAAAATTAACACTTTCAAAAGTGTACACAGTAAATATGGAAGTGTTAAATAGTCAGTGTCAGTGTTAAATAGAGTGTTGGTGTTGTATTAACACCACATTGATTTAAAACAACACTGTATGTGGTGTTTTTGTTAAAATTATGTTGTTAAATCATGGTGTTGAAAATGTTAATTTACACCGCATAGTGTGAACACATATAGACACTTTATGGTGTTAAATTAACACTGGCATATTTGCTGTGTATTCTGGGTCACTGGTGATCTATAAACCAAATTTGGTATGAATTCAACCAAGAGCTTTGAAGTTACGGCGTAAACAAAGAAGCAAAAGCAAAAACAATACCCCTTTCCTTCCCTTTGGGGGGTGGGTGAACGATAGTCAGCAAAAAATTAACAGTTTTTTTAAAAAATCAGTGGTTACACAACGCAAGCTGTCCTTCAAACAGTGTTCTGGCGGATCCTCTCCACCACCTTCACTGAATCACTACACTTCCATTCATTAAATCTTTTTTGTGCTCGTAGTGGAAAAGAACTCACACAATCCAATTAGCACAATTAAGTGATGCCTTGAAAAGCAACTAGGACTGGAACAACCTCTGGGATTACAGACCTGCTGACCCATGTGACCTAGGTCAAGGAGCTGTCCGTAGTGCTGAAAACAGTATCACTATGAAAAGCTCCCTTTTAGTAACTCAATCATATTGATGTCTGTGTTCTTTCATTTTATAACAGAACAGTAGATACAGTTTACTGCTTCACCTGTTATAAAGTACAACAGAAATCAGAGCTACAGATTAAATGAAGTTAAAACATTCCTTCATGTTACAACTGTGACCTACAACTCAACTACGCTTACATTAGTAGACACAGCCTAGCCAAAAAAAAAAACCAAAAAACTTTCCACCTGGATTCAACTAAGCAAATAGTTCACATCCTTCCATTGGATAATTATCACAGTGATTAATATATTTCCGCTCCAACACATTGCATAAACTGAAGCCATGGCAAATACGTGCCTTAATCTAAGCTAAAATCAGAGTCAATTTGTTATATGATTTGTTTGTGTAAAGTGAAGGATTACATGTCCCTTCATTTGCTTGCCAAATTCTTCTCATTCTTAAATGAAGATGACCTTTTGGATTTGTGGGAAAGTCCATTGGTATAAAGCTGACAGTTTGTGTGAGCTCATGGAAAGTTGACTTTTTAGAGATCCACAGTTCTGGCAGGATGCTGTTGCTACAAACATTTGATGATCATACAGAATATGATGTTATATATGATGTATATTTAACCTCACAACAGTTTTTGAACCAGTAAAAATGAGATGAACCTGAAACACTGACCGTAGTTAAATGGAACCCATTAAAGCAGCTGTAAAATTAACCAAAAACTATCATATGAAACAGTAAAATACTGACTGGGCCATTATACTGTGGACTGTAAATTCTGTATAATTCTTCAGTACTTGTTCTTAATCAGATGCAACATGAAAATCACCCTCTGGGCCAAGATAAATCCTTTTAATCTCTGCGCTGGTTCTTTCTGTTTGGAAATGAGCAGGATGTCCACAGTGTCTCATTCTGACATGACTCCTGTCTTTAATTACAACCGTCAATCAATGGAAATACAGACTAGTTGCCAGTTATTCGCAGAGTCCAAAAGGCTTCACCTCATGTGCACTCGGTCTTAATTGTCTGATATGACAGCGTTATTTTATTTTTATTAACAAATACAATGTGGTAGCATTCATATTGACCTTTTCTTTTTCATTTTTACCATTTAATGACATGAATATGTAGAAAGAATAAATACAACTGTTTAAAGCTTAACTTTTAATTAATAAAAAACCACTGATTCATTCTTTTAACCTCTGACAGATCACAGATGTGTGACTGTGTCTGTTACATACATCTAATCACTGTCTAAACTATTTCCTAATCTCATGTTTACAGACCACTATTGACTTCCATGCTCCTTTATGGGCAGTGTAACAATGGTGGGGTGATCTAATGGAATTAAACTAGACTGTTTTAAGCTGAAATAGATCGCCAGGTTTATACGTCTGTGGTTATGGACTGCCTATTTTAATCCCATTGACGCAGTCGGACACCGGGCTACTTAGACGGATTAGACTGGATCCTTGGAGAGGTTATAAATGGACGTAGCAGAAGGGGATCAGATGCATCATCCTCCAACGCGTTCCTCAGGAAGTACACGTCCCACAGAGGTTGCCGCCGTCCTGCTGAGAGCCCGGCACCTGAACTGAGCACCCTGAGGTCCCCAGCCTCTGGACTTTTCTTTCAACTTTCCGTCTTCTGAGGAGCATCCATCATAATGGAGTCTGTGGCCCAGACTGTGAGCTCTCCTGCAGCCTTCGACAGAGATACTTTCCCCAGGAAAGCCTTGAGAGCTGCCCCTCGAGGAGCCTCGTCTCATTTTGTGGGAAGCTCCATTATAATCTTGTCATCATTCGCTGTTTCCACTTTAGCAATGAACTGTGGGAAAAAGATCCAGGAGTCAAAACATAAATCTGACATTAACTTACACCACTGAAGACAATGGATACTCCTTTATTTGTTCTTTTTTTTTGGTTTGGTTTGGTTTGTTTTGTTAAGCCTAAAATTCAGAAAGGCAAGAAGAATTCATTTTGTGAACATGGACACCCCTGTGGTTCTGTGATCTATCATGCATGAAACTGAAATTTATCACTGACTGTCAGAAGAGGAGAATATCCTGGGATGTGAGATGTGTTGACAACAGTAAAACACTTCTGGTGAAGATAAGAAGGCATCTGGCAACAGCAGCAAGTACTTTTTTGTGCAATGACAAATAACGCGTTGAACAGTGAAGTTAAAGGAAAGAACCACATGCAGTAATACCATCAAACCATATCTGTGCGTTACCTCCAAGTCTTATAAAAGTATGTAGTTATAACATTGTATATGACAGATGACCCCACAGGTGTTTCCCAGTCCGCTGCTGGTAGAATATCATTAGTTCATCTGTTATGAATGTGTGATGTACTGGGTAAAAGAGACTATGAGGAATGAAAAAGAAGAAAAGCAACAATATTTTGTTTTGAAGTTTTCCACTGTAGAAAAAACACATATGCAGTATATGATACCATTTTATTGTTTCTAATCTGTGCTGTAACATAAACATTTGGAGACAGAGTTGATTAGGTGGATCTAAGTGACACATTAGGTCATTCTGGTGAGCTGGATTCCAGGTATCGGCTATAACAGTGACGTTAAAGGATATTTGTACTCTAATAAAGCAAATGTATTTGTCAATGTACGCACTAAAATGCAGCATTTTTAGGAAAATTACTTGAGAAAAATGCAGTATTATGTAAACTACATGTGACAGTGTTTATATAGAGCAGGGGTCTCAGACATGCGGCCCAGGGCACAAAAACCAACCGCCAAAAGGTCCAATCTGGCAGGATGAATTTGAGAAAGACAAAAATTATACTGAAAATATTAACAATCAAGGATGTCAAACTCATTTTAGTTCAGGTTCCACATACAGAACAATATGATCTAAAGTTAAATAATAACACCCTATAAATAGTGACTGCTTCATTTTTCTACATTCTAGGTTCAACTGGACTAGTTTTGCTCTTTTGAAACAAAACAAGTCCAGTTGAACCTCAAAGAATTAAGAAGAACAATGAAACTGACAGAGAAATTGTTCTTATTTTAGTTCTAAACACCAAATTTTTACCAATATTCTGCCTGTTACCACATGTTTGTGCAACATTGTGTGTAATGCACATGTATAAATGATAAGTTAAGGGATGACATTGTTAAAATTGCACTTATTTTTCCTACAAACTTCATTTTTTTCAGGTTATTCGCATTTCCTATTAAAGGATAGTTTGTAAATGTAAAAATATTTTCATAATTACCTCCGCCAAGGGGGTTATGTTTTTGCCTGCGTTTGTTTGTTTGTTTGTTTGTGTGCAACATAACCTAAAAAAATTATGGATGGGTTTTGATGAAATTTTCAGGATTTGTTGGCAATGGCACAAGGAAGAAATGATTAACTTTTGGGGGTGATCTGGAAGAA
>JAPSES010098271.1:0-20044 GCA_029822895.1 Maxillicosta whitleyi | reverse complement strand
ATATACAACATAAACAATATATACAGAACAACAAAGATAAACAACATATACAATATATACAGACCAACAAACATAAACAAACATAAACAATATATACAGACCAACAAACATAAACAACATATACAATATATACAGACCAACAAACATATACAACATATACACTACATACAAACAAACATATACAATATATACAACCAACAAACATAAATAACATATATAATATATACAGACCAACAAACATAAATAAACTTATACAATATATACAGACCAACAAACATATACAAGATATACAATATATACAGACCAATAAACATAAACAAACATATATTATATATACAGACCAACAAACATATACAATATATACAACCAACAAACATAAACAACATATATAATATATACAGACCAACAAACATATACAATATATACAACAAAGAAACATAAACAACATATATAATATATACAGACCAACAAACATAAACAACATACAGAATATATACAGACCAACAAACATAAACAACATATAGAATATATACAGACCAACAAACATAAACAACATATAGAATATATACAGACCTACAAACATATACAATATATACAAACATTCACTCTCACATTGATGAATGACCTCCTAAATAAAATAATGTCAAAAACAAACTTGAAGACAAAAAAGAAAATGACATGTCATGAAAATGAGTCACTATAAAAGCTGCTGTCTATACTCACACTGTGAGACACCCGGTACTGTGTGTTCACTTGGATCCCTCCAGGACATTAAGTCACTCTATAGAGCAGAAAACATAAGTACATTCCAATGAGAACAGTGACACACCATGTCCTGCTTCTGTTTAGCAGGTGAGAGCTCACCTGTAGCTTTAGGAGGGAGTCATTAGCTGTGTCTCTGTTCTGTCTGACACACGCAGAGCTCAGAATGGGATATTTTGGAAGAGAGGAGGTGGCAGATGACCATGTCCAACATGGGAGCTCCACAGGTCGGCAACAGCCGGGACAGAAAACAGAACAAGCAGGTTGGGCTGCCGTATGATGGGGGGGCTGATGGAACGTCTTTCCCTCTGCAGCTGCTACACAGCAACCACACATGGTGTGAGAACACGGCAGAATCAAGGCAACATCATATTCATGGTTGCAAGCTGGACAACTGGAGGGCTGCTGCAAATAATCCATGTCTTCTTCATCTTCCTCTCTTTCCATACTGAAGTGGAACCTCTGCTCCCTGTGTTTCCTTTGGTGATAAGACATCACTGACATAACTGACAATCAAATCATAACAAGTCATTTTGTAACAAGCAAGGGAATTGTTGCTGGCATGAAAATTAAGATGACAAAAATGTGTCCTATTTCTTTTCCCACCGTGGAGGTTATGTCTGACCTTGTGTCCAGCTGGGTTCCATTCAGTATAGAAGAACAGACGTCCAGTTCCCAAAGGAACACAGAAACAGGCTAGTATTTTTCTGTCAATCTATCTATCCTTTTTTCTAGAGAATCCCAAGATATTCCAATGGATAGAGATGTCTTACTGTGGTAAAAAAAAAAAAAAAAGTGCACTGATCTGCAACAGAGGGAAAGCAGATTGGTAGACAGCAGGATCCAAAGAGCTCAGAGGAACAGATGTGAAGAAAAATCCTTCTATTGTGCCATCTTGCCTTCTCCCCAGCTGACTACTGTGGCTGAATCAGGTTGAATGGCCTGAGAGCAGATAAAAGAGAGAGAGGAGCCCGGCCCTCTATAAGGTACTCATTGCTTGGCGTTTCCATGGTAATTGCTCTTCCAGTAGGGACGCACAGTGGTCTAATGTGCTGCAAAGACCCCTTGTTCTTGCTTTTCGTTAACATAAAAAGGTGCACACATTTAAATGTTAACAAAGAGCTCATCAGTGTTGTAAGCACGAACCAAAGCCCTGGTTCTGAGCCTCTGACACTGCTTTATGAACACACACACGTCTACTCTTCGCCTGGATGCTTGGCTCTGGATTCTGGTCAGCTGTGCTTCCCTTATGCTGGATTATCACCGAGTGGTCCACCTTTAGGACAAGACTACATGGTATGAATTACAAAGATGCTTCTCACTGCTCCGTGTGATTCAGAGAAAGGCTGGCTGCTTATTGTCCACTTGCTATGTGGACAAAGCTGGGGGCATGTCTGAGGTCAGCAGAGGGAGGGGTTTCACATCTTGCAGCATATCCTGGTGCATCATGTGAGAAGTGACTTGATATCAATTAAGAACGGTTGATAGTGATAGTATGTGAAAAAAGCCAACACACGCATGCACACACACACACACACACATGCATACACACACACACACACACACTCTGGCACAGTTATTTTCCATTGGGGAAATTCAAATGAAAGGAAAGAATTGCACGACATGATACCAGTCAATTTTGGCATCAAACCTATCTCTGTTTTGATCTAATTATGAAAAAAAAAAAAAAAAAGTACTACAGTGAAAAAGAAAGCAGTGGGGCAAAGTTTCGAGTTCATTTTCTTCTTTGTTTGGGTTGGAAATGTATCTACAACCTGAAATAATAAAAAGGTGAAAATATCCACATTTACTTTAAATTGGATTTCATTGTAGACAGATTGAACACAACATAATTAATGTTTTATTCATTTCATTTGTAAATAAAGATCCATTCAACTTTTCCTTCAGGGTTGTAATTGTAATGTGTTAAGAAGTCTGTTTTTGTGACATTAATCATTTTCCACAATATCTTTTGTGAATTTAGTAGTGAAGGGAGACAGAAATGTATGAGTAAGAATTTCTTCACTAAAACATGCAAGATATTATTGTTTCCATGTATTTGGTCTTTGTTTAAGACAGTTCTTCTTTAACAAGGGCAACTGATTTAATCACTGACAAAGACAATGTTCATTTTTAATGTTGTCAGTTTTGAGATAATAATACTTAACCAGAATGAGTGTAAACACTAGGACCAACACACAAGGAATATTTGTGTCCTTTTGTTCCCACACTGCACGCCTGAATTTTATTATTAGGTTTTACATCTTATTATTTTAATATAGTAATTTTTACAATGTACGTTTTTGGATTAAGGCCATTCATGAAGGAGAAGATATTTTTTGATATGACAAGATTAAAGTCAACATGTCAACATTAAACTCAAAATTCCAAGAATAAAATTTAAATTTGATGTTGACTTTAATCTGTATGGGACATCAACTTTATTCTCGACATTTCCGAGTTTAATGTCGACATGTTGAGTTTAAAGTCGACCCATCAAGATTAAAGTCGACATCCAATTTCAACTTTATTCTTGAAATTTTTTAATTTAATGTCGACACGTTGACTTTAATCTCGTCATATCAAAAAATATCTTCTCCTTCATGAATGGCCCTAATGCTTCATCGTACAAATGACCTTCAAACAGGTTGGGAACAAAAAAAAAAAAAAAGGAATGCATTCATCAGGTTCAAGAACATGTCAAGTTTTCTTCATTAACAATTTGTGATTAAAAAATCTTTTCCCAGTTTATTTTCTCATGTGACCAAAAATTACTATAGTGTATGATGTAATCTATCCACTTTGGATTGTATTTCTGTTCAACATGTTGTATTTCTATCATTGCTGCTTTTTTCTGTTCAACTGATACATATTATATGTTATAGGACTAAACAGATAATTTTCAAAGACTAAAACAAAACTAAGCCCATGTTTAGACTTCACACTTATAAATATATATATTCTGATTTTCCCTGCTCAATGCGCGAATAAAGTTGTTCAAGTGAAGCTTAAAAAATAGCAGAATATATTTCTTTGCAAATGTCATAAAATTTGTTTTTGCTGTTTAAGATGAGTGTTGGCAGCTTATGAGGTTATGAGTGTGTTCCTGCAGGTCACAGTGCCTGAGGAGGAACCATGAATCAGTCAATACAACTCCGTGCAGATATGACATTATTCGCTGTTCTAGCTTTTCCACTGGCTCTCCTACAGGACATATGGTTTAAAATAAACATCAAATCAAATTTTATGTAGATAGTTCCAAATCCTAATAAAAGTTATCTTGTGAAAGTTTACATTTCAAAGACTCTTTATAAGCTGCTTTAGCAGTGAAAACATGTTCATTTATAAAAATGCTCTGTAAATATGACATATCTTTGAATTTCCAAACATCTTAAGAACACTAACATGACTTGGTTGGTGCACACGTCTGCATGCTGAGCAGAGTCCTTCAGTGCATCATGTTCAGACTGCTGAACGCTGAAACTACCACAAATGTTGTCACATTGTAAGCACTAACATTTGAACACATAAATGATGGACATTCAACCTTATAATATAGCACATATACTGCCTTTTTCTCTTCAAGGCAGATTATCTAAAGAGCTAAATAAATGAAACTTGCTTGCATTTCTTATCTGTTAAGGCAAAAATAAATTGTATGTCATAAAGTTTACTTACATATTGAAAATGTAAAAAAGGCTCAAGGTTGTTATTGTAGAGCTCCGCCCTGTTACGTGATAGAATTATGGACAACCGTTGCTGTAATCACTCAAATAACAGTGACATAAATCATCAAATTCTCCATGTTTGTATCATAATGTTCGTTCTGTCTGGACCTGCACGGTGCCTCTCTTGTCTTATTTGTATTCAGATTCCCACGTCAAACATTAACCTTGGGCTAAATCAAATATCGAGCCTACTTCTTCTGAAAGCTTGTGCTGCATTTTTGGATTTTTCACAACACGTCTCTTATCAGTCTTGGCTCAGTGACTTTTTTGTTTTTTTAAGTGTAGTTCCCTGTCCAGGTCTATTCAGATTCATTGGAGGAAGCAGAATGGTATCTTCAACAGCACTGGGATCTGTGATTCATCATCTGAGATTTACCTGGGATGGAAATATGCACACCTGTTGGATATAAAGGGAATATTTTCACTTACTGTGTTTTTTAAGCTGATTTGTATAATTTTTGATGGAAGAAGAATGGAAGTGGATGGCTCAGTGGAGAACACCATGCGCAGAGGCACAGGTTATGGCTCATAGCAGTAAGTCGACTGTCTGGACTAATGCCCTTTATTTACCGAGGGGAAGGGGCTGGGGCAACTGTAGCTCACTTCCACTGTTTGGACTCACTAGGTCAACCACTGAAATGTATATTATAACAGCTAATATAAAATATCATGTGTCAGAACATTTCCATATTCTTCAGAATGAGTCTTGCCTCATATGATCTAAGAAGACTCACTGACGTCAGATGACTGTTTCCTGGCAACTGTTCTCTTTCCACTTTCAGCTTTTACCCCTAATGTGTTAATGTGGTGATGGGTGGAAATAAGACATGGAAGACATAAAAACAACAATGTGTGAGATATGACATCAGATTGAAAACAGGAATACAATGAATAGGGATGGCAGAATATAACACATGCCTCCAAGACTTCATCTGCTGCTGTAAAAGGAGCTAGATGGCAGCTCGTCAGTCAACTCTGCTCTGTGTTAATGTAGGATTCCTGCTGCTGCTGATAGGAGTGATTTCCTTCTATTTACCTGAAGCCCAGGGCAGACCAATGGACTTTTTGTGCAAATCTCGAAACAGAATACAGTGGAGAAAAGATGCTGCGGATCTGATTCAACATGTGGTAAGGGAATAACTGATGCTGTTGAAATAATTATTTTATGTGAAAGTGGAATGTTGTACTATTGGATTGACAGCTCATTGTAATACAGAGAAAACCCATATCATTAACTGTCCCATTTGAGAGAATTCTGCATTTAGAATTATGGTCTGACAATTTCTACATGTATCACACGCAACATGTACATGATGATCACGTGTGTGTGCACTCAGACTGACTGCCTTGGACCACATGTCACACTTTCCACACCTATACAACTTCCAGCTGTGGGGTTACATCCTTCCAAATGGAAAAATCAGACTGTAAGTATGATATTCACCCCCCAAATCTGACTTAGTGAATTATGGAATGAGGCGAACAATATATAAGAAAAAAACAAACAAAAAAAAAAAACATGCCAGGAAAGAGTTTGTCAGTGTGAGCAGGACAGTTATACAGAAGGGTGTGTTTCCTTGTTAGTTTACTTTGCTGCTCTTCTACTTGAACCACTGTGTTACAACTGAAACTTAATGTTTGACATAATGACTTTAGAATAGAAGTAGACTATAACTAATACATAACATGTTCATTTTAAATAATGACATATTAATGACACGTTACATTAATAAAACTGCAGTTCCACAGGTGAGATTTTAGTACAACTGAACTGGTAATGTTTTGGTTCTACAAACTATATGTAACCTGTGTTAAAGAGCAGTCATTATGGTCACCGGTGCCAAACAGCCTGTGTAACAATAACACTAGAAGTAAAAGACAAGAGGAGTACAACAGAGAGATACAGCATCATTTTTGTAGCAGAAAATTGATAAAGTGGAATGGGGATTCACTATGTGATCATTGGTCAAAAATGATTAGAAAAATAAATAAAAAGAGGAATGTGTCAGAAAGAAAATTTATGAATTCTAATGATTAAAATGAAACAGCAGATGTTTTCTCTAGTTTCTATGCTTCTTTTTGCCTCATACATCACCCCTGTGTTGCATGAATGGGAACCATCATACAGCTTATCTGTGAATCACTAAGACATGCAGGGACTATTATCTGATAAAATTACATCCCAACATGACACCTGTACCTTATCAGAAACAGGTATTATGTGCTCATGAGAACTGGAGTTTAGGAACGTCAGTTGAAACTGACCCAGTTCCAAGAGGCAAAATACAACAGCATTAAAGTCAACAAAATAGAATACATTCAAGAACAACTATGAGAGTACTCTTGGTTTGGCAACAGAGCAAATCTTGTGTCAAAAGGAACAAGTGAATCACACTGAGTCTACCTTATATGAACCCACATCAGATGCTCAGAGTAAACACAATATCCGTTTTGTGCCACTTTCACATGGACTCCATGGAATTTCTACCAGTTCAGGCAGGCAACATGTAACCGCTGCTACATACACATCCATTAAGCCCCCCCACAGCAAAACTCCACTCAGTGTCAATTCAAAGTGCAAGAATTTTCCCAGCTCTCCTTCTAGCCTCCTCTACCACCCTAGCATCCACCTGCAGGCTTCCAAAAACCTGGGCTACACGTTAAAACATCTGTGGACATCTGTGACAATCCCAGAGTCCAGACTCAAAACTCTAAATGTATCTCATTATGAAAAATGCTTTGACCTGTGTTGAATGACTTAACCTTTTTTTTTTTTTCTGTGTATTTCCAGCTCCTGCAGAAGTATGCAGAGGTGGTGGGGGTGCTAAAAGTGTTTGAAGTTGAATTGCAGGAAGCAGCTAATCAGATCAAGTCGAACTGTCACACATTCTTGACCACAATTAATCGTCGTATCACTAATTATGTGATTATACTGGAAAGGCAAATACAGGTAAACGAACACACACCTCCTTTTAACTTAGAAATGGCATGATTACCTCTCATATCTTCTACTAAAAGCACACAGGAACATAACTAATCACACAGTTCAATGCAATGTGAAGAACTTTTAACTTTATGAAATTTCATAAACAGATGTTTCCATTATAGGCTGTGAATCTACAAATCTACAAAGATTAGATATAAGGTAATGATGTCAAAAACAGTATGCCTCAGTGGGAAGTGCATTTCCTGGATAAAAAATAGTCATCAATACATTTTGGATTGCCTTCAGCTTTGAATACAGGACAATTCATGTATACCTGACCATGCTTATACAATGTCCCAATAAATGTCACAACATTTACTTCTGTCCATAGACAAACTATTTTTTTTGCCAAGATCTTGTATGAACAATGGAGAGTCAGACCACGGTATAAAGTCTTCTGTGGTGAAAAGTCTGTGTGTGAAAATAATGTCTCATGCTCGCTGAAATACTCTGTCACATTGTAAGCCTCATCAATCCTGAAATGTCATCTTTGATTATGTCTGTGTTATCACGAAAACAAATAAACAAACAAACAAAAAACACTGATGTTCAGATCTGGTCATTCAAGCATATTCAGGTTCAGCTGGCCTCCATTTATGGACACACAAGGTCACTGAACCAAGACCAGACCATCGGACTCAAGCCCAGATCATAACACTGCCCTCACAGACTTGCACTGTAGGCACTAGGCATGATGGGTAATCATTCCATCTGCCTCTCTCCTCACCCTGATGTGTCCATCACTCTGGATGAGTGTTAGTCTGGATTCATCAGACCACATGACCTTTTCCCATTGAAACACCGTCCACTTCTTCTAAACTGATGGTTGCTGCATGACTGCATTAATTAAAGGGTTAAAGAACTTAAATGTACTAATGTATTAATCACTGCTGTAATTATTATTATGAGAGGATCTGAACTATTTACTGAGTGGAAATTATGTTTTCTTTGGCTGGGCAGTATAATTCAATATAAAAAAAAAATAAAAAAAATTAGAAAGTAACATGTAATTTGTTTCATGCTTGTTGCACATTTTGCACATAAAACAATGCACAGACCAGAAGTCACCATCACACCTGGATTATCTGCAAATAGACAACGCCAGCAAGATGAGACATAGATTACACAATAGTATTACTTTAAGACTTGTAGGAGCTGTTTAATGAAAGACCAAACATATTTTTGGCTGCAGCTGTAATCCACAGACACCAGTACTGGTCTTGACAAGTCGTGTGTCTTAACCTACTTTTGGTTCTCTCTAGGATGACAGCGCAGCAGTGCCTCCCCAAGTGGATGTCTCATCAAGCCTGACGGACGTACTGAAAGCATACCAACAACTACTGAAGGGAAAACTGGAACACTTATTAAAAGAATTTTGTGATTGGAGACTGAGAGCCACTACAGAAAATGGATAAAACTATTTCTGCTGCTGTGCTGTGAACGGAACAGTGAGAGGAGAAGACACTGTGGACAACAAAGGCCTGCAATGTTGACGATGGACCTAAAGTAAAGACTGGAAGTGGACGTTAAAACTACACAGGGTCGTAATCCTGAGTTTTTGCAACTTTGCATTTAATACAGGGATGTATGAAGGCTTAAAACCAGCAGCAAACAGAAAAAAATTATACTTTCAGTACAGAAAATATAGTTAAAATGTATCAAAAACCATTTAAAACTACCTTCCACTGTTCCTTTGATAAAACGCCATCAGCTGCCAACAGATGTTTATGCTCTATATCAAGTGAATCTCACAAAAACAAACTAGCTGCACATAATATATATTCATATAATACACAATATAGTATAGATAGTTATGCAAAATGTGTCTGTCTTTGCAGAAAAACAGTGTAATTGAGAATCCGGTTTATCCTTCATAAAATTGTTGGCACTAATAAAACTGCTGGCACCAGACAAATGTGAGTTCAGTGGAACACAGTTGCCCCATATTCACCCACGCATGGCAGGAAACTTTCACATGAGAATGAATCCCTGTGTACACAAACTAAACTATGAAACTAGCCCACTTTCCAATTTCTACTACCTTCCCCAGATGTCATGCTGAAGAGTGTAAAGAAAAGTGTGGCTGTAGCGCCCTCTGTTTGCACTGAACAGGAAGAGCTGTGTGTTGGCATCTGCAGTGATTCACTGAAATAGAAACAAGGTCCATGTGCTCTGTATTTTTGACAGTGAAGGTGGAAAATGTTACACACACAGGATGTCAATCCACTGTCTGTAAAAGGACCTACATGAAGGAGAAAAAGAAGGAAGAAATCTTTGAAATCCAATGAAAAAAATTAAAATGTAACACAGATGCAGTTGAATACAGCTGTGAAAATATCAAGTGCTGAAGTGAAAGGTTGAAAAGCTATGTATGCATCTACAAACTTATAGCTGGGCTGTATTTTCAGCAGTATAATTGCAAAGTGACTCAGTGTTTTGGTACTTCGACTCTGCTCATCAGACTATAATATGTGTGTTCATGTATTATTTATTTACTAGGAGGACTTTAGACTATGTGGGCAAAATATAGGCCTCCACTGTTGCACTGCTCTGTATTATTTGGTCAGTTCTTATCGGATAATATAAAAGTCTAATGGTGTTCATGTGTGAATTCGTTCTTTGAGAAAACAGAAGTGACAAAAGAGGATATGATTAAACAAGGACATGTATGTACTTCTCTACATTGTTTTTTTTTTTACTGCCTACAGCTCACGTAACCATGTCTGTGACAAAACGTACACTAAAGGTCAGCAGTTTATTATCTGTGATGAATCAAATGCAAAGCCTTTGACATACCAATAACAGAGGCTACAAAGGCTATGGAAAATGTTTGCTTTTCTCAATTTGACAAATCAACAATCAGTGTGAATGAGTCAATCATTCATTAAGAAGAACATTAAGTTAATCAATACCTAAAGGCCGGGCCATTTTTTTGAGAAACAAGAGAAAAAAGAAACAAGAATGTTTTGGATCACAATGATTGTATTGTTTGTTATTATTGATTCTAATGTTAGAAGGTCGCATAGAGTCTGTTTTACTGATGAGACGACACACAACCTGTTAACTCGGATGAAATACATTCAGAATGTTTAACCAGGGTAAGATTTTATCACATGCATTAAACTGTGAGTTTTTGAATTTACTAAACAGAACGATGAAAAAGTTCTCAGTCAACATTAGTTTTATTGTTTTGGTTCTAATGATTCATTTCTCAGTCTGTGTATTAAGATCCAGTCTGGATATAAGTTCAGTATGACAACAATAAAAACATGAGTTCCAGGGAAAAAAACACCTTCTACAAACTAAATGGTCCTCCTTTAGAACTTAACATGTCTTTAACCCTTTTGTTTGGACAGTATGAGATTTATTGCATTAACTTTCTGATGTTTTAAACCAGGTTTCATTCAACACATCAAATGTTTCTAACTGTTTGTGATGCTTCTTGCCGTGGGGTCAGGGGTCACAATAAATAGTGACTTTAAACTTTAGTTTCCATTTAGTTCAGATTCTGTGTGTTTTAAGACCATGCATATATATTCTGAACTTCTTGTTATACGTAAATAAAAGATAAATAATTATGTATGGTCAATTCAGTCTTTACTTTGCTTACTGTAGGTTTACTTTGGCCTGTAGAAGCTACAAATTCAATGACATAAATATAATAAAATAAAAAAAATACAGCAAATGTTGATATATTCATGGTAATTTCATA
The DNA here is from genome assembly GCA_029822895.1 of Maxillicosta whitleyi. Taxonomy (NCBI): domain Eukaryota; kingdom Metazoa; phylum Chordata; class Actinopteri; order Perciformes; family Neosebastidae; genus Maxillicosta; species Maxillicosta whitleyi. Next base: position 8,856 of record JAPSES010098271.1, on the reverse strand, counting down.
AAACTGTGTAAATGGGAGTGAAATGGTCAGGAATGGTCCTTCATGAACACACTCACCCTTTTCAGTTTTCAGTTGAGGCTTATTGTGAATTAGGTCAGTGTCATTTAAGTTTTCCCCCAAAAAACAAACTTTTAGCGCATGCATTTAAACGGCTTCATCTGTTTCATTCTGTGTACTAAACATTATTCGTCAGATATACTTTCATCTTCTACTCTGTGCAGCCTCCAGTCTCCACGCAGCCACTTGGCCGCAAGTTGCCGGAAAAAAATGGAGTGCTGTGATTGGTTCAGCCGTGATGATCACATGACCGAAAGCAACAGGCTGAAAAACACAGCAGCAGCATCCGTCAAGTTCCACAGAGAGGAGGCCCACACCGGAAGTGATGGGGTTTAGCTTTAAAACAAATACACAGTCTGTGGAACAGTTTGGTTCTCACTGTTGAGCCAATGGAAGTCCACACATGTTAAAATATGATTGTGATGTTAAGGCTTCAATGTTCTTTTACTTATCATGAACTTTGCTGATGAATAAACTGAGATAAAAGTTTAAAAAAGATAAACCATTACCTCATAATTAAAGCATTTTTTGGTAAGTTACTCAACTACTTAAGAATATATTTGATTCAGGCTACTTGTACTTTTATTAGTTCCATTTTACGTACCCATTGTGGTTTGTACTTCTGCACACTTTATTACATTTCATCTTCCATCATCTGTACCGTTGGACGTCTGTTATTATTCACAGAAATATTAGGACAGTCTCTGTGAAAGAATCTATGTCCTTCACTCCTCTCAGCATTTACATTATTCTTCTTTAAAGAACATCTGAAAATAGCGCAAATTAGAGAACATTTATTGTTTCTCATGTATCTAGCTTGATTTTTTTTATATATAATTAATTTAATTTTTCATTCATTAATTATCTGAAACCGCTTTATCCTCACTAGGGTCACAGGGGTTGCTGGAGCCTAATCCAGCTACTTATGGGTGAAGCTGGTGTACACCCAGGACATGTGACCAGTTCACCACAGGGCTGACAAACAATCATTCTCACATTCACACATATAGGCAATTTAGATTTAGATGAACCTATCAGTGTATGGCTTTGGATTAATTTTAAGGGGAGGCAATTGCATAAATCATGTTTGGTATTTAATATAGCGACTGGATAGCTTAGTGGTTCATACCACACTGTACATGCTGCAAGGGACCACAAATGTCTTATTGTGAACACAGAGGGTTGTGTCAGGAAGGTCATCCAATGTAAAACTTGTGGAAAATCAATATGCTGTGGCGACCCCTGAAGGGAAAAGTCAAAAGGACACACACAGAGAGAGATGTTTGGTATCTAATACTAATATTAAATAATGTTTGGTACCATCTGCTCAGTCTGAAGTCACTGTACATGAACTGCTAAATTAAACTAACAAACATGGACTTCAACAGAAAAGGACAAGAGAATGATCAACACCTTTGAAATGTGCTGTCTTCACAGTATACTTGGAGTGACTCTTCTCAATCACCCCCGAAATGATACTATCAGAGATAAACTTAGAGTAAAAATGAGCATTGTCGAAACAATCAAATCAAGACAGCTCATATGGTTTGGACATGTGGCCAGATGCCATCCAAGCGGATATGTAAACACTGTTTTCAGGGAGGACTTCACCAATAAACAACAGCCGGGTTGCCCGAAGAAGAGATGGAGTGACAAAATTTGGAAATATCTGCAACTCCTCTTACAAACACTAGAACGAGTTGTTCAAGACCGAGATGGATGGAACAGGTTGACAGCCAGGGGAGGTGATGCAAGGATCCTTAGAGGATTACACCATTAAATAAGTAAATAAACTAAACTAAACTAAACTAAACTCAAATATCTGTGTATGCTTTGTTTACACCACACTACATATAAAAACAAACATTATATTACAGACTACTGACATTTTCCAAACATAGATGACAAAGTAAAACCAAATGAACATAAAAGACAAAACAAAACCACTTATTGCAGTGATCATATTGATGCTGCTGCTGATTATTATCAATAAAAACAACAATAATAATAATAATAATATATTTATATATATGATATATTTATGTTTGTAATTGCTGTTTTGTCATCCTGCTCCCCGTTAGTGACACAGCTGAAGTGCATAAAGCAGTAGTATTTGTCATGTGTTGCCCGACGTCCACAAAGGTTGGGGATGTGACCTTTTATTCTGAAAGAAATAGCCGGAAGTTACGGTGTGATGGCTTTGTGTTGGTGGTTGGACGTCACATGATAATCAATCAGTTTTACACAGAAATTCTCCAAAGGAACAGTGAGTGAACAGTAGAAGTTTTCTACGTACATTTAATAGTATGTGCAAGGACTGTTAAGTATAATATTAACGGTGGTTTGGTTTTAATTCATTTGTATCAATAACGGAGGCGCTTATTTCCTGCTTTGCTGTGTAGCTAGTGAAGGCTGAAAACACCCTGTTTGAAAAAGAACCACATCTAACTTTTATACATTTTAATAGACGTATGTTACAGAGATATACGGGTACGTGTCAACAAGTTGCAGTGGAAGTGACCGGAGGACCAGGTGAACAGGTCCGGTATGACGGAGCGGACTCCTCTCCTCCACTACCGCCTCTCCGCGAGCGTCGATGAGTCCAAGCGGCAGGCACCTCCGGCCGGCCAGGCCGTGGAGCAGCTGCCCCACAGCCCCCGGCAGAGGTCCCCCCACCAGAGGCAAGCCAAACTGTCCACCTTCTTCGGGGTGGTCATCCCCACTTTGCTGTCCATGTTCAGTGTGGTGGTGTTTCTCAGAATAGGTGAGTTCTGATGGTGACCTCCACACAAATCTCTGCAGAATAATTCAGTGTTTTTATTGCATTAATCACATTGCAAGAGTGTCTTCAAAAAGTTGTTTCATACACATATATACTCATGTATTATAGTGAAAATGTTGCTGTAACCTGGATAAACTTGGATGGTTTTGAACAGTCTGGATCATTTCACCAAGATGAATTCATAGAGTAAGATATTCAGTTCAGGTTTATTTGTAGAACCCTATATCACAACAGAGTTCCTTCAAAGGGTTTTAGAATGAGCTGAATATGAATATAAACAACAGCCAAATAGACATCAGACAGATGATTTTGTAAAAGCATCATCCCTGCCTTACTCACACAAATAAAGGAATAAAGGCAAAGTAGAAACATAAACTAGTCTAAAGGAATATTTCAAATGAAATTTTAAAATAAATGTAAGTAAGAGGAAAAACTGTTTAATCTACAATGGTAATTGCAGCAAATATAGAAAGAAATATAGCTGCTTTGCCTTTTTTTTTGTATTCTTCTTTTCTTTATTTAATTAATATCATTTGAGTTGTGTGTAATGAGAAGGAAGTAGGAGCATATAAGTTTATACTTCTGCCTATTCCTTTTCAAATGTGGGAAGAGAAGAATATATATATATATATATACACACACACACACATTGTGACTGATGTTCACAACAGTGCCGGTTTGCAGTATTGGTGTCAGACACAAGTCGGCCTACTGCAGTGCAACCCTTTCTGTGTAACATTAGAGTATATAACAGATGTGATATGGATGAAATCACTTGTCACATGCGTATTAATTCTTATCTACTTACAATTACACTGTGTTTTGGACCATTAACAAAGTAATATGATATACAGTATATTGGCCCAGAATCGAACTGGTCATGTTGAATCTCACTGGATTGTAAGCTCTGTAATGGCACTGACTAGAAAAAAGAATGGGTTAGCATGAAATTGAAATAAATAAAATAAAAATTTTATTTTTGTAATACAAAGAGTGATGAATTTCACATGGCCTGATCCTTTCCTCTAAGCCATACAGAATAGGAAATGAGAAATAGAAATGAAACCTCCTCAAGGTGCTGTTATCACATTGTTCTGTGGAAATATGTCCAACTTTTGTTATGAGAAGCACTTCTCTTTGTTGTCAAGTAATGTGTAAGTTTGAGAGTAAAATAGCTGATATAAGTCCTTTTAGTTAATGCCTGAAGTTCTATTTTTTATTAGAAAGTTGAACCGCTGAAATAGAGCTCATGATCACGAATGATCCCTGCAGTCAAGAGCTTTACAACTTCGCTGTCAGTGCAGAAAAGAATCAGGCCAATGACAATTAAAAATTTGCATTTAATATGTAACATCTTACTTTTTTCCATCTTCCGTCTTTTCTAATAATGTGGGTTTGTGTATTTTAATCCTCACTGCACTTTCAAGTTGTTTTCTAAGTCATTCTAACCCCCTCCCTCCAGTCTCGTGAGATGTCAGCTGCTGTGCAGTGAACACACCCAGTGTGTATACTCACATGAACACCCGTAGTAGCTGTGTGTAGAACTTTACACTGCTGGACCGTAACATGCCAGTCCACACAGGAACTAACAGGGCTTTCATTGTGGATGTGAAACCACTGTTCATTTCAAAAGCTTTGACAACGTCAATGAAGTTTGTGTCGATGGGTAACACAGCTGTAAAAGTTTCATTACAAATGTTGATATTTGAAAATTAAAATAAACCAAATATTTAGTTTAATTCTACTGTATTACTTGTGTCTAATTTATAACATTATTTGAAATGACAATGACAGACCAATATTTGAGTTAACATATATGTTAAACTGAAGTGAACCTTTGTGAATGTGTCATGCATTTGTAAAGCACTGCTAAACTTTTCCGTGAGTGTCTGGTTCTGGCGTTGTGTGAACATGTGACACTCAGAGCAGGATACAGATAACAGCAAATCTTGATGTTGTTAGTCTCACCTACTGATAAATAAATGTATGTCTGATGAATGTATGCAGACAAAGGTCACAGTAGAAAATGTAAAAGTCATGTGTCTGACATAATCTAATGTGACTCCCATATCTGTTATATGTGGACACATGGGAAATTTAATCCCAAATAAACAATGCAGGTATTGCACTAAAATGAGACGTCAAGGAACTTAAAGAGATTTGTACAGAAAAGAGGAAAACAAGAAGACAGAATAATTTTAACACAAGGAGTTATTCTATTGTCAGCACAACACAGAGGGAAAAGGAATAAGAAAAACAGATTATTAGGGACAGTAAAAGGGGAAACAAAATGATCAAGGATAAAGTCAAAATGTTGACAATAAATAAACTTGGAAGTCAGGTTTTCTTTGTGCATTTTGATAATATATATAAATATAAATACAAGCCAATTTCTGTTTCATTGTTGACTTTTCCACTTTACAAAAAAAACAATTTCCTGACTTGATGTTTTTTTTGTTGTTTTTTTTCATAATATTATGGAGAAATCTTATACAGTAAAATCAAATACTCAATCCTGGGCTAAATGCTAATATTTTGAGGGTGAATTTTCCTTAAATGGGTATGATTTTATGTCTAAAAAATAAATATCCTCTTTACAACAGACAGAAGTATAAAATAAGGAGTTTGGCTCCTGTCACTGTCTTCAGCTTCAGTTAAATGTGTACACACAGTGAAGATCAAATTCAGCAGTAATACTGACCATGACCCACCCTAGTCACCTGTAGGTTTGGGGTCAAAAGGTCAAAGTTCAAGGACGTAATTACTCTAATCCTTTATATGATATCTTATACAGGTAGAACATACCCTTGTAGTGATTCACACTTCTACAGTCATTAAAGTGTTGTTATGCATTTCTGTTCATGTAGATATAAATATATAAAATATTAAACACCGTATTCCAGAAAACAGAATTCTATCTCATTAAAATATCTCATCTAAAGGGAAATTGAGTTAGATACTCTGAATAGATCCCAGATGTGAGTCAGCGCTGCTTTTGACTGCAGTCTAATTCTAAAAGCGAACATACTTCAGTGGGATTCAAACTACACTGAGCAGAAACATCCATTCACCTAAAATGTTTCATAAGTTCTGATCCACTAATCCTATCAATACACTGAAATTCAGATGATGTGTTTTTGGACTTTGTGCAAATACCACCATGTTCTGTGACAATTATTTACCAATAAAACCCATGTAGTTTGACAAATGATGGACACTTGTGTTTATGTATACATTGTGCTGAAATGTGTTCTATTACTATTACTACTACTACTACTAATATTACTACTACTACTACTACTACTACTACTACTACTATTACTACTACTACTACTATTACTACTACTACTACTATTACTATTACTACTACTACTACTACTACTACTACTACTACTATTGCTACTATTACTACCACTTTTACTATTACTACTACTACCATTACTACTATTACTACTATTATTACTATTACTACTACTAATACTATTACCACTACTACTATTACTACTACTACTACTACAACTATTACTACTATTATTACTATTACTACTACTACTACTACTACTGCTACTATTACTACTACTACTATTGCTACTATTACTACCACTATTACTATTACTACTACTACCATTACTACTATTACTACTACTACTATTACAATTACTACTACTACTACTGCTACTACTACTACTACTATAACTACTACTACTACTACTATTATTATTACTACTACTATTACCACTACTACTATTACAATTACTTTACTACTACTACTACTACTATTGCTACTATTACTACTACTACAATTACTACTAGTATTATTACTACTATGACAACTACTGTCACTACTACTACTACTAGTACTACTATTACTATTACTATTACTACTACTACTATTACTAGAGGAGGATTTAGTTCTTTTGATCATTCCTTCCCAGAAATGGCATCATAGTAGATTTAGTTTTGATCAATAAATACATTTGTTTCCCAACAGCTTCACCTACATGTTTATTTATTCGGTCTAATATACAACACATAAATGAACCCATACAGACCCAGTGTAACTTCTGTGTCAGTTCCCCAAGGACTTATTTTTCTCTCAATTGAACCTTTTATTATAGAATTTATTCCCATGAAATGTAATATAATCCTCTGTATTTCACATGTTTTAAGTGAAAATCAAATATGTTCTTATTTTGAATTTACTGATCATGTAGTTGTTCATCAAAGCTCAGATTAAACTTGAGGGTTATTACATCAGAAACAGAGAAAACTGAAGAAAAAGTGACTTTTTAAGCAAATCTATCATTAACTGAACATAAACTAAGTGTGTCCATCCACTGTCATTGATCTCCATGAACTCCACAGTAACTATGGAGTCATATCTGATGACCATGAAAAGATGACAAACTGTAATTTACACCAATTATTTCCATGTATTGATAGAATTAGTGAATAAACAAGTATTAAACCTTTTATATTAGTGAATGATTTTGGTCCATGGTGTATTTTTGGGTCTTTATGGATTAAAGCTGTAATTTCTCATATGCGTGTGTCTTCCAAATCTTCAAATTTGTACTTAAGTAAAAGCACATAAGGAGGTTGGAGGTAAATGTATAAATGAAAAGAATAATGGAAAACAAAACCACATCAAAACTGGGTACAGGTGCCTAAGGGAAATAGATAAACCGATATAATTTGTGTGCTGAACAAAGACCCCTTTATGACCGAATAAACAACATTACAAGACATTTTTCTGATTAAAGATGTAAAGAATTAAAGACTTTGTGACCATAACAGGATGCAAAGTTCAGATAAAGCTAAAAAACACAAAGGGCATTTTTAACAGAAACCAGCAGCGTTCAGTCGACAGATGAGAAAAAAAATAATGAGTCACTTATTAAAATAGGAGGAAACACTTGATATAACTGGAATTTGGAAACTAAAGGAGGAAATAAAATGGTTATATGTTTCTTCTGCTTTGTCAACACTGAAATAAAACCCCAGAATGGAATATATTTTTCATTTCATGCAACAAAAACAGCAGTCATAATCATAAAAATTAAAAAGTAATAATTTGGATGTCATGTGTTTCATGTCCCTACTTTCCAGATACCATAATGTCCATATATGGTTCCCATAACTGAACAAATTCCTCTAGTTTTCCTGTCATAATATAAGTCAGTCTTTCAGTCCAATGCACTCTGATGTGTTTTTCATGTATTTTTTTTACATATACTATTTAGATTTTTTTTTTGTCACTCACGGGTAAGGAACCAAATATTGTAATTTCACTGACCATGATTTCCTACATAATAATTAAAAAAAAAAAAAAAAAATCACAAAAGTAATAAAGTATTTTGTGTCCTTCCACACTCAAGTTCAAATTCTGAATTTCAGAGAGTATTTCTTTGCCCTGTATAGAGTTAAGATAAAAAAACACTCTTTAAAAATTCTAATGGATGACTGGGACTGCCATTCATTTATACTTCTGCTGTTGATTTACACAGAATATCGAAATATTATAATAACTTTCACATTCTTTTATGTTTTTAAATTTTTATGTTGCTGAGAAGTACCTGTAAGAAAAATGTAATTATGTCCACATATAATATATTATAATATAATATAATGTAATATAACATAACATAACACAACATAATATAACATAATATAATATAATATAACACAACATAATATAATATAACATAACATAATATAATATATAATATAATATAATATAACACAATATAATAGAACATAACATAACATAATATAATGTAATATAATATAATGTAATATAACATAATATAATATAATATAACATAACATAACACAACATAATATAATATAACATAATATAATATAATATAACACAACATAACATAATATAACATAACATAACATAATATATAATATAATATAACACAATATAATAGAACATGCTTCAGAAATACATGATCTCTCCATCAAGACATCTGTTAGCATTAGCAGGTGTTGCCTGAAATGTTTATAACTCT
>JAPSES010098237.1:0-20050 GCA_029822895.1 Maxillicosta whitleyi | reverse complement strand
CCCATGGAAGGATCAGAACTATTGGTGCAGTTAAATCCACTGAATGTCTCCTGGAATCAAAACCAAAGGTGGTGCAGGCAAATATTGCATGTGTGACTTTTTTTTGGTCGGACAGGGTACAACTTACATATTATTAAGGTAACTTTATTAATTTTCCACTAGAGCCATTCAGGATTGGTTTCAGATAGTGTTGGGTTCTGTTCCCAATAACCAGTCCTACTTGTTTGGTAACTGAAACTGAAATAGCACAAAAGCTGAAAGCTACTCCTCATAACCAGATATGTTTTTATACCTCGGTGTTGAAACCTGCTTGTTTCAATACTTCTTCCTGAGTTACAACCTGCATCATTTCTTTTTGCCCTAAGTAATTTTTCTGGTACATACTACTGCCTGATAGAGCAACATCTCCATGTCAAGTACGATCGGAATCCCAGGGACTCAGCTTTGGAGACACACTCACCACGATAAGTAAAATACCATCAAAACACAAGGTACTTTTATATCTAAATACATGTCGAACCTGATATGTTACCTGAGTATACAAATCAAATGTTATGGTTCTCTCATAATTTTAAGGATGAACTAATCATGTGCTGATCAGAATATCAAAGTGGAAAATTAGAATGCAATACGTGTCACTGGCTGGGTTTATGTAATGGACTGAACAGCCTGGGGAGTGAAGTGTTACACCCAAATGGTCATTAGCTAAATAAAATATTTCAGGTTCAGTGTATGTGTAATCATTACAAGTAAAACTGCTCAATTCCATAAAATTATATATAAAAAATAAGTCATCTTAACTGTAAATCATGTACATTCATCAGCTAGTGGTCACATACAGAGAAAAGAGGAAGGTCATGGTATGAAAAGAATGAAGTTTTATACGTGTTGGGCAAGAGTGAGTGGTGTATTATTGCTGATGCGTGTTACTGTATGTCAGCTTTAAGACTTCCTTTAGAACTTGCCAAGTTATGTTAGGTGTGTTTCCCTGACATCAGCTTAACACTCAAAGACTTTAACAGCTACCGGCAACAAAAATCATGAACCTACCACAAATGATAAATAACCTTTGGACCACTGATCAAATGAATATATTTAAATACAGTAACTATTTACAAGTGCAGTTTCTTAGCTTTTGAGGAACATTAACCACGACCCATTTGGATTTTTAGAGGCTCTGTAGTGATCTCAGAAAGGTTGTCATCTTCTGTAACATTTATTCACCAGTCGAACCCATGTAGTTCAGCAAAATGACTCTTTAAAGTTTAGAGGCTTGTTTTTACAGTAATTTAATTATGTATTTACTGAAAAAAAAAATCACTTTTCTCACCGTTTTCTGTATTGTGGTACAATAACATTTGAATTTACTTTCAGGAATATCTACATGGGTAAATTAAATATGGGAAAATACTTGATTTTCACTGACAAAAAAAGCTAAACTCATACGGTAATATTATCTGGACGTTGGTGCAAAAATAGCTCTATGTTTGTAAAGGTTAATTCTTCTTAGGATATGTAACTGGAGTCACATTCTTTGTTCTGAGAAGCTGAGCTGTTACTGGAGAAGTGGAATAAAGAGTCCTGTATAAAGAGAATATTAACTAAGACCTAACACCTGCTTACCCCTAAGCCTCGTGAAACCTCTCATTTGATCATCTCACCTGTATTCTAACTACAGCTCAATTTACTACACCAGACCTCTGCTCCATGAATTTGCTTTATCACTCCACATACCTAACCACCACTCATGTACCTACCCACTCACCTGTTCCTGTTTCACTCAACATACATGCTTTGTATCATAAAGTTACCATTGCCAGTGATCGTTTTTTGGGGTTATTAGAAATGATTTTCAGAAATCTTGACCGTTTTTTTTTTTATTAGCTCTGCTCATCTAGTTTCTGTAACATTATATTTCCTCTTGCAGCCGAGCAAAAGTCATCTTTGTTGCATCTACTGTAACTGTAACTGGAGTGACACAAAAAAGTACAAAATATCGCAAAGTGATGCACATTCGGCAGAACTCTGTATGCTTATCTCTGCTTTAACATCACATGTCCAACTGACTATTATAGGGCAGCTTGTTCACACCAACACTGATCATCCAATGTAAAAAAACAAAACAAAAAAAACCCAGGTAAACCACAGTGTTGACTTTAGTACAAGGAAATCCCATGTTACTCTTAACTAACATGAAATTGTCATCTATTTTACTGAATGGCTTTGCCAATGATAAGTCATCCACATACATCACTTCTAATAGTTTTATATGCACAAATGGAAACACTTTTATACAAAATAAAAACTTTCCATTTGGTTTTGCCCAGTGATGTCAACCATGACATCAGCAACACTATAAAAAGCAGGAAATGCTGGATAGTGTCCAATGAGCAGTGCAATCTTAACTAAAAGAACAGTGATAAGTATGAACAAACGAGTAAACACTGAATTGATCTTTAAATGTCCAACACAATAAAAGTAACTGAAACTAAATACTTGTGTTTTCTGCAATGGCTGTGAGCTGAAACACTTTTCATAAAAGGATGTGTGTCTCTCACCCATATTATTGAGCTGCATTGTCCACCTATTAACTGTTCTTTTTTTTTTTTTTTTTTTTAATAATGTAGTCCTGCAGAAACAGGAATGATAACAAATAGTCTTATTTTACTGACTAACATTAAACTGTTCATGCTGATGAACTGTAAAGCATTAGAGTCTGGATGAACACAATATGAGTCCTGTGACGACCATTGGGAGGGGTTGCTGATGTGACACAGTGGCTTTTTTCGGAACTACTGAACACAAATCAGTACAGTTTATAGCTGTACACGTAGGGCATGTAAGACTTTTACAGTGATGTTGCTTTTTTGGTAAATATGCAATTAGGTACCATTACCAACATCAGATAATGTAAGGGGTGATGAATAATTTACTACAGGCTTTCAATCTGTCCTTTCCTCCTCAGATTCTATGAAGACATCTTGTTTGCTATGTCAATAGCTCAGCCATTAACTGAGGTAGGGAAGAGACCTGCTGTGCTGGACGAATATAGACTGAGACGCCTCGGAGGTCTGTCTGACTCTGAATCAGCCATGGGGAAAGTCTACTATGTCAGTAAAAATGTGGGCCTTGGGGTTCTTATGTTGGCCACCTTAGCTTTGGTTATAATTATAGCTCTATCCATTGCCTATGACAAGGAAAGGGCAAAGAATCGAGGCAAACCTGGAGATGGAGTAGTGGACAGCACCAGCATGCCTTTACTACCCACAACCCCTTCTGCCCCAAAGGAGATCTGGGACAGCTACAGACTTCCAGACTCATCCATTCCTGTATCCTACGCTGTAACCTTGTGGCCTCGGCTGGTACCAAATGATGACGGCATGTACATCTTCACCGGACACTCAACTGTGGTCTTCAGATGTGTGAAGGAAACAAACCTCATCCTCATTCACTCCCACAAACTGAATCTCACCATTTTTAATGAGCAGCTTGCTAAGTTGAGTGCTGTGGGTGAACATACTGCACCTGCTATAACGAAGTCTTGGCTTGTTCCAAAGACTCACTATCTGGTTCTGCAGCTACAAAAATCCCTGACTGTGGGGAGGTCCTATATTCTTTACACTGAATTCCAGGGGGAGCTGGCAGATGACCTGGAAGGCTTCTATAGAAGTGAATATGTTGAGGATGGCGTAAAAAAGTAGGTATCTTGGTTGGACTTGGTTGGTGTTTTGCTTGGTTGATGGTTTGTTCTTTATTAATGCTTAGTTGGTGAATTTTACAGAGTTGTTGCCACATCACAGATGCAAGCAACATTTGCCAGAAAAACATTCCCTTGCTTTGATGAGCCAGCTATGAAAGCAGTCTTCAATATCACCATCATTCATGACAGAGGAACTACTGCTCTGTCCAACGGCAAAGAAATGGGTTTGTAGGAAACTAAATAGGTTCCATTTGACTTAACAGCTTTGGATCACACTCAAGAAATTATGATTTCTCTAGGGGAATTTCGTTAGTATGAAAACAAAATCCAAAGCCAAAAACAACAAAGAACATGTAAAGCACAGTATAATGTTAATTTATGAGGAACTGCAGACAAAGTTGTTGGTATGAAATATTTAACTAATTTTAATGGGGTCATGTCATTGGAAAATCATCAACTAGATGTTAATTATAAACATTCCTCCAACCTTTAGGCACTACAGACTCCCTCATCGATGGCATAGCTATCAGAATAACTACATTTGAGCCCACAGAGAGAATGTCCACATATCTGCTGGCATTTATCGTGTGTGACTTTGTTAACATTCATTCAACCCAAAACAATTTGTCGGTAAGAATGTTTTGTTCCTCAAATGTTACATTACATTACTTTTTAAAAAAATATATATATATGAACCCATAAAAGATCCTGAAATCTCAGCCGGAAAATCTGTGTTTATTTTAGAGATTGTGGACTTAAACTGTGTGCATTCTTATTTGCAGATCCGAATCTGGGCTCGACGAAAAGCTATAGAAGACAAACAGGGAGAATATGCCCTGAACGTTACAGGACCAATACTTCACTTCTATGAGCAGTATTACAATGCAAGATATCCGCTCTCCAAGGCAGGTAGGTCAACTCACTACTGACAAATTATGCACACTTGGGAATTTGAGACAGATCTCATGAAATTGTCTTGTTTGGCACGCCAGTTCTTTTGGCATTTGGAGTGCTATATGAACGCATTTTTGACCTTTCACGTGTTATTCAACACCGTTTGATGACGTGTCAATTTACGTCAAGATGTCCGGTTCACATAACCCTAACCTGAAACTGTAACCCTAACCCTCAGTGCATTTAACATGGCAAGATGCACTCAGAAGGCTTATAATCTGTACAGATAACACACCAATTAAAAGTGGCACCTATATTGACAAGAGCCATAATATCACATTAGGGAATATATAAAGCTATAGTTATCACCAATCAGATGTCTCACTGTATAATCATCTTGTCCTTTTGGATTATAACCCAGTAAACATCACTTTTTCTTCAGTATTTCAACCTAATATTTCTCCTGGTTTTCTCTTCCAACTATTCTAATTCACATCAAAAGCCAATAAATGTAGAGTAAAAATGTATTAATTGGTGGAACAAAAGCATGCTGAATTAAATTCGTCTGTGGCCTTGTACACTGTAGAAAAAGTTAATTTTGAAGGTATTTGTGTCCTGCAGATCAGATAGCTTTGCCGGACTTCAATGCTGGAGCAATGGAGAACTGGGGTTTAATCACATACAGGGAGACAGCTTTACTGTACGACCCCCTCATATCCTCAACAGGAAACAAAGAGAGAGTTACTACTGTCATCGCACATGAACTTGCTCACATGGTAGGCCTCAATGTTTTCTCTAAAGTTCTGACAAAACAAAGCTCCAAGTTTTGGGTAACATACAAAAGTAGAATAAGTTCAAGAAGCAGCTTATCTTTATGACAGTTATGATTATCTGCTATATTTTAGTTTCCATTTCAGCCAGACTTACTTCATGCTGATGAAGAATAAACAGTGTTGTAAAAATAAATCGAGCCAGGCTGCAGATGATGGATCATCACCTGGGGACATACTAACCCTTCCCTCTTTTCAGATGTATTTGTTGCCTGACAACTTAAACTATGTGAATTTCTCTGGTGGTTGAAACCTTTAAGTCCCTAATGATTCATTTCATGTAGCTGAACTATAGTGGTAAGGCTGTCCAAACCTGAACTCACTGCCAGAACCTATACTTAAGAAAACAATAGCAGTCTAAGCAGCGGAACTCTTTATGACTGTGTTTTTAGTGGTTTGGCAATCTGGTGACTCTGCGATGGTGGAATGACTTGTGGTTAAACGAAGGCTTTGCATCATATGTGGAGTACCTCGGAGCTGACTATGCTGAGCCCACCTGGGATATGGTAAGAATAATGCTTTGTACTTTTACACAGTCATTATGCTGTTTTTGGAAAGGTACTGACGTTTTCAACTTTATGAGAGACGGGGGATATAAGAGTGTTTTTGACATCTATTGGGAAAGCATTTAGTGTCCTAAATAAATGATAGCTTCTCTGATACTTCTCTGTAAGAAAGCAGATTTTTAAAACTAGCCTCTCTACTTGTTTTGCAGAAAGACCAGATCATTTTGTATGATGTACATAAGGTATTTGCAGTGGACGCCCTGGCCTCTTCACACCCACTGTCCTGTCTAGAAGAGGAGGTTAATACCCCGGCTCAGATCAGTGAGATGTTCAACACCATCTCCTACAGCAAGGTCTGCATCTGTCAGAATTTCACTTACATGGGCTACCATATTTTGGCCTCCCCATCCTTCTCAAAATGATTATCAATTATCATGCATCGTGTTTAGATACAAATACATGTTTTAAAGAGTAAGGCCCACTAGTTCAAAATTGGTGTCAAAATTAGATTTAATTTTGCAGTTTAACTGTTTCAATTTTGATGAAAATTCTGAACTTACCACTTTGATCCTACCCAGTCTCACACCATCAGGGAAACATCTTGTTTTAATATTTTCCTTCCCTAAGATCCTGTAAGGAGAACTTCAAACCATCCACATTCTGGTGGTTTTCTGTTTGTTGTTTTCAGGGAGCGGCAGTGCTCAGGATGCTGTCAGAGTTTCTCAGTGAGCCTGTGTTTGCCCGAGGACTCAGTGTGAGTATTAACTCTGATATAAGACATCATCACATAATCACTGCTGCCACTGTGTGTGCACGTCAGTAAACGCTAAGGCTGACGCAGCCTGTGGGCACAACACAAATTCATCTAATTATTAGTTAGTAATGGTTAATCCCTCATGATTAAACTCTTGCTATTTGTCCAATGCATTACTAGTATTAAAGCACACACTACAGTTCACTGTTTGACCTGCTGTACATCACCAACTCTTCTTCACAGTCTTACCTGAATACGTTTGCCTTTGGAAACACTGTGTACACAGACTTATGGGACCATCTCCAGCAGGTTAGTTCAATAAGAAAATGCTCAGACAAACTTGTTGCCTGCCCAATTTCAACCTGTAGAGCAGTAATGGCTCTGATTTTTCCTCAGGCAGTTGACAACACACAAGGTCTACATATCCCACATAGTGTCCATGATATTATGCACCGCTGGACTCTTCAGATGGGTTTCCCAGTGGTTACTATTGACACTCGGTCAGGACGTATCACCCAGAAACACTTCCTGTTGGATCCAGAGTCTGTAGTGGAAAGACCCTCTCAGTTCAAGTAGGAATCCGTTTTTTTCCTTTTCCAGTTCCATGTAGATGATAAGTGATATCATTCACTGATGTTAATTTAAAACAGAATGAAAATATGTATCTTAAAAATGCTTGTCTTCATGAAAAGATTATTAATCTAACATTTAAAATGGTGACTGGGTTTAAGTCAGTCACTGAATTTGCTTCTACTATATTATTTTATATCCTTATTAATTGTATTTCTTTTTTTTTCTGGTCAGTTACACATGGTTTGTCCCAATCAAATGGATAAAGACAGGTGTGGAGCAGCAACAGTATTGGCTTCTTCAGAGGACAGGTTAGTTTTTTACAGACTCATAACATTAGTAAACACAAGGCTTAGTAGTGAATAACATAGGCCTTATATTTGTCTTGTCCTTTTGTAGATGTCAACAGTCACATGACTGTATCAGGAAGTGACTGGGTGCTTGCAAACACCAACGTATCTGGATATTTCAGAGTAAACTATGATCTTGAGAACTGGGATCGTCTTCTTTCTCTGCTGAATACCAACCACAAGGTGAGATGTGACATATGCCCAGCAAGGCTGTATGTTCATTTTAAAGTGGGAATGAAATAAATTCAGAGATTTACCTATAAACACAGCTCTTCCCCCATCACCATAATGCTATAAAAAAAACCTAAAGCTGGCTAGGTTATAAGAAAAAAGGCTTGGATAGTTGTGTCTCTGGTTCCAATATTTTGTTTTCAAAAATCCAAGTATGAATTCGTAGGTGGTGGTAGGTTGGTCTTTTTTTTTTTCTTTTTGCATGCACTTTGTATTAAATGGTATTTGTATGCAGTACTGATACTCTAAACTCTCAAAAGCAGGGGAAAGTCTCATACCAGAACACACGTACAACTACCAAAACCACCAACAAATCAATGCTATGAATGCAAAGACTGTATCACTCACTAAAGAAAGTAAAAACTTCATTGATTACATATATCTGTATTATGGTATCATTACGTTTTCTTCTTCAAACGAAAACCCACAGTATTATTTTGACAGTTGTTTAAAATAACACTGTCTTATTTCCCATGCAGACTCAGCTAATAGTTTCCATCAAGGTGGCACCAATTCAATATCAGATCAGATATCGCCCCCGATAATAACATTTTAGCTAGATCGGGCATCTGTGAAAGCAACCGATCCATAAGACCGATCCTTCCCCTTTAAATTTTTGCAATAGAGGCTACGCCATGTATACTACAGACACAGACAGGCAACATGGAGCAAAGTAAGGGGTCTGTGATTTGGAAGTATTTCAGTCTTTCCACACCAACTACCTCAGTGGTAGTTTGTAATGCTTGTAAAATGAATGTTGCCAGGGGTTGGCACTACCAAATACAACACGACACATTTAATTAAGCACTTGCTAAAGCACCACACAAAGAACCAAATGGAATTCCAGCAGCTTAACAGATCAAAAGGAGCCACTGCTGCTGGAGGTAGTATATAGCTAACATTGGTTGATACTCAGCGGCGGGGGTGACCAACCCTGGTCCTCGAGATCTACTATCCTACATGTTTTAAATGTATCCCTCTTCCAACACACCTGATTCAAATCATTAGCCTATCACTAAGCTGTCCAGAAGCCTGATAGTGACCGTCAGGTGTGCAGGAAGAGGGAAATATCTAAAGCATGCAGAATAGTGGATCTTGAGGACCAGGATTAAATGGACTGCTCTTATATAGTGCTATATCTACCTTTTGGTACTCAAAGCGCTGTACATAGGCCTCCCATTCACCCATTCACACACAGTGGGAGCCAGGATTTGAACTGCCAACCCTTTGGTCATTGGACAACCTGCTCTACCAACTAAGCCACAGCCGCCCCTGCTCTGCAGAGACTCTAAATCAATGATATTGGATCGTTATCGGGAACTGACCAATAAACAAGGCCCCAGCATCGGCATTGGAACTGAAAAAGTTAGATCAGTGCATCCATAGTTTACATATAGCTCTGTCAGTTTAGTGCTGTTTTTAGCCAGAAAACAAGATGGTAAAAAAAAAAATCTTTTACATTTTCTACAGCTTGTGTAGTCAACAGCTACAATAATCCCTTGCAAACTGCAATCACACTGCAAACATAGCTTCAAAAGGCTTATTATCAAACTCAGCCATTTATATTAAAAAAAACCTTCAACTTCAGCATCTAACTTCATTCTAGAGCCAACGACAACAGTGCGTCCAGTTTGTATCACTTTGTAATTTTCTTTGAATCAAAACTTGTTTCTTAGTGATTCTCATCTCATCTGGTCACTTTCTGATGCTTCAGTCACAGTTTTCATCACCATGTGAGTTCAGCAGGGTGACTCATTACTCACTCTAGTGGGCACATCAATCGGACAGACCATCGGTTTGAATCGTTCCAGTTCATTTTTCCGCAATCCAATATAGTAGCATCTTTGGCAGAAATTCCTACGATTTTATTCCAAACAGTTAACTTTTTCAATAATTTTAGGATCCTTTAAATTTGAATCCATGAATTTCATCATTCAATGTGATGTTAGAAAATCATTATGGACACAGACTCTACTCTGTTAATATAAACATGTATGTCTATGCATTTATGTAATCTTTTTCAGGCTTTATCAGTCATCAACAGAGCACAGATTATAGATGATGCATTCAACTTAGCAAGGTAAAGGAAAAAAAATGGAATATTTTCAGAATGTTTTTGTCCGAAAAGCATGTCAAACTTTGTCCCTCCTTTGTTTTGTAGAGCCAGAATCCTCAATACCACATTAGCCCTGAAAACCACAAAGTACCTGTCCAATGAGAGAGACTACATCCCCTGGGAATCAGCCCTAAGGAACCTCGACTACTACATGCTTATGTTTGACCGCACTGAGGTTTATGGTGCTTTACAGGTTAATATTGTTTAGAAATGAACAAAAAACAAATGCATGTAAAGTAAACAAAGCATAAATTAGTGTTACATGAAATCTATTGTTGACTTGTGCATATTTTTATGAAACAATTCTAGGCTTACATGAAGAAACAAATACAGCCGCTGTTTGAGTACTTCAGAAGCATTACTTCTAACTGGACTAAAGTTCCTGAAGGACACACTGACCAGTAAGAGCTTTCACACTGGAAAATCTGTTTTTAGATAAAAGGGCAACATGTGATTACCTAATGAAATTAAACATATTAGTTTGGACCATCACTTTTTTAAATACACTGAATAAAAATATAAACACACCACTTTTGCAAAAACTAAAGCGTTTATATTTTTTGTTATTTGTGTTTAGAGTGAGCTTTTTACGAGGCCAGCCTAAGGTGCACCTGTGCGATAATCATGTCGTCTAATCAGCATCTTGATACGCAACACCTGTGGGGTAGATAGATTATCTCATCAAAGAAGTGCTCACTAACACAAATTTAGACACATTTTTGAACAATGTCTGAGAGAAGTATGCCTTTTGTGTATGTAGAAAAAGTCTTAGATCTTTGAGTTCAGCTCATGAAAAATGGAAGTAAAAACAAAAGTGATGTGTTTATATTTTTGTTAAGTGTACATGCACACAGTGCAATGCTTTACAGTGGTTTCTGTTAACTCTCTGCTAGATATAATCAGATCAATGCTATTGGAGTAGGTTGCAGTATGGATGTAGAGGGCTGCAGAGAACTGATCAAACACTGGTTCAGACAGTGGATGCAAAACCCAATGCACAACCCGTGAGTATTTAACATGATTCTATATGTGTGTGTGTGTGTGTGTGTGTGTGTGTGTGTGTGTGTGTGTGTGTGTGTATCAGAAAGCATCTGAATCAACAATAACAACTTCTTACATTTCAGTAATTCAAGTTCAGTTTTTAAACATCTACTTTTATTTATTTTTTTATTTTTTTTTACTAGGATTCATCCCAACCTGAAAAGCACAGTTTATTGCAATGCCATAGCTTTCGGTGGAAGGGAGGAGTGGGACTTTGCCTGGAAAATGTTCAAGAATGCTACTCTGGCATCTGAGGCCTCCAGACTCAGGGGGGCCTTGGCCTGTACTAAAATACCTTGGCTTTTGAACAGGTATGTTTGTCATCCAGATTTACAAGATTCTAAATGGTGTAAATGATTCACATATTAAACAAAATCTACACATCCTTATATTCTGTCTTTCAACCTTTTATGGTACTCAAAGCATCTCATTCAATCATTTGCACAAACAAACACTCAAACATTCACAAACCAGTGAAATAATCACTTGGAGTAACTTGGGGATTTAGTGTCTTGCACAAGGACACTTGTGATGTGAACAGGGGCCAAAGATCAATATACCAATCTCTTTTCCAAGTGACCTACAACCATAATGGTCATTTTGTTTCCTTTTTTTTTTTTCTTTTGCAGTTTTAGTTTGAGATTAGATTCTTGAACACACAAGTTCCCAAAACAATATAGCATCTGCCTTGATTTTGTTTTGTCAGGTATCTGGAGTACACCCTCGACCCATCTAAGATCCGTAAGCAGGATGCCACGTCTACTATCCAGTCCATAGCCCTGAATGTTGTTGGGATGCCCCTGGCCTGGAACTTTGTCAGACCAAGATGGGGCTACATTTTTGATCAGTAAGACAATGAATAATGTAACAAAACACCCACCAGACTTTCTCCATGAATTTTTAAAAAAATTTAGTGTTTAACACACAGTATCTCTAATCAATGTAAAGAGGATTTCTATGTAGAGATGTTAAGTTCACATCCTGCAATATTTTCCTCATATTTATCCAGACTGTGGTGTGCAACCTAAGTATGATGTAGTTTGTCAAGCTCAGTGACTTTCTTTGAAAAAGCATTTGAATCAACAATAATAACAATTGATGTTGGAACTGTTTCATGGGGATTTTTGAGGGTTTGAGTTAAATTACACCAAACCTCATTGGTGTTTACTCGCAGATTTTCTTGTTGACATTGTCTTTTTCCTGTGTTTTCTCCAGAAAAATGTGGGGTCATGAGCAGGATGTACATAAATTCCTTCAGTTGATCCTCAGTGTTTTCCCACTGATATCAATTTTTCTTGTGTATTAGGTATGGAAGGGGATCGTTTTCCTTCTCTCGCCTTATTAATGGAATCACAAGGAGATTCTCAACAGAGGTTGAGTTGCAGGAGGTATGCATTCTGGGCCATCACAATCAAAGCAAAAATAATACAACAGTCTCCTGATGTTTTCAGAGGAAAAGCATATCAAAGTGCTTTATTTTTTTTGTCTCATTCTGCAGCTTAAAAGATTCAAAGAGGACAACCAACATGTTGGTTTTGGCTCAGCAACCATAGCCATGGAACAGGCTATAGAAAAGACTGCAGCCAACATTAAATGGGTGACTGAGAACAAAGTCCAAGTGCTGAAGTGGTTTACTGAGGAGTCTACATGAGGACACTTGGACAGTAAAGTGTAGGTGTTTTTGTTCTGTCAGGGACATGTAATAAATGTGGAAGAAAATACATCTGAAGAAGCAAACCGTGATTGCAGAAAACATCCTAAGAAGAGAGACTTTTAAAAACCAGATCCTGCTGAGCAGTCATTTCCCAAAGGATTTCATGTCTTGTCTTACCTCTTGGCTTTAATACCAGTGAGGTGACATAGTGTGCACAACTTTTTTTTTTCTTGTTTTCAGAATTAACTTTTCTCCAATGCACCAGTTGTGTCAGTTGAAGGAAAAAAAGTCAGTGTGTACACATAGTCCTCAAAACCTGCTAAACAAAATAAAACAGAGATTTCAGCAGAACTTGATGCATAATAATTGCTTCAGACTTTATTTAAATAGATACCATTGGCATTTAAGGGAAGAAGATACTTATGTACAGCTTTTTTGAAGCCATTTTACTTTGATGTAATTTCATTTTCTTTTAAAACATTTTTTTTAATCTACTGTCTATTGATTTAGGCTGTTATGAAGGATTCATGTAGGAGAATTATTTCATTTTTATAAATAGAATTACTAAGGCAAATCCAGAAAACAAAGGAATTACTGTAATTTTACCAAAAGAATAAAACATATTTTCACTCACACTTCATGATCATAAAACCATTGTAAATACTGCTGTCAAATAGTGGGATTGAGTTATACATGAAACTGCTTAATAAATAAATCCTTGCCTTACAACTGATGTTTTCTTTTCTTTACAAACTTCTTCATGGTTTTAGAGTTGTTCGAGATATAAGGAAAGCAGTGATGACAGATCAAATCATTTATGTATGGACATAAACATCAAAAATACATCTCATATCAATGACGGAGAAAAAACAACCTCTATGACCCAATGTCAACAGACTGCAGAAAAAGCAGCTATTTGGATAATTTATGTTGAAGTGAAGCAGCAGGTAACCAAAAGAGACTGACAATAACAAGAAGCAATATGGATAAGGGCTGTATGCTCTATAATTTTTCTTGATTTACACTGGACAATTGAACACTAAAACATACAGGCAGCAAAATAGGGAGGATCTCTTCCAAAAAGCATGTTAAACAACTACTGAACCTCAAAGTTGATGAACCTGAGATGTGAAAAACATAAGAGTTGATTTCATGAGCACTTAATCTGAAATGGTTCAATTAACTTTGAATGTGTTCCCTCTGAATTTGGCATTTATCAGGTGAATGAAGAAATGACAAACTGTGGCAATGGGAAATCACAAGGAAGTCACAAGAAGAATATTTTAAAGGACACTTAAACAGCCATGCCAAAATACAGTGCCCTACCAAAAAAAAGAAGTGGTGTCTGACAATCCCTACCCCTCACACGTACTGTAGCTTATTTTGGCATAGATCCAGCTGATAATGTCAGCATATCAATTACCTCTATATATATGTGCCAAGTTTGAAGTAAACTGTTTGAAATTATTGCCCATTATAAATAATACACTATATCAGGGCACTCACTGGGAGACAATCAACAGAGTCATAACCTGGGCCGATACCGCGCAAACTCCACAGTTACAGCTCAACTTCCTTGTAAGGGCAGCGTACGACACCCTTCCATGCCCTCAAAACCTCATCCAATGGTTGCAAGGGCGCTTTTGATGCTGAAACATCTGTAAACGATGGCACCAGCTGATGACCCTACAGCTGATGACCCTGCAGCTGACCTCAAACTGCACTGGAGAAGGTGTGGCAGGCAGAGATGAGTAGCAGTCTAAACTGCATTATTCAAGTTACACTTCTGGGGAACCAGCGACTACTGTAACCAGGAAAGTCTAGTGAGCAAATGGAAAAGACCATACCAGCAGTGGGCGGTTAAGTCACCTTACCCACTCACTTCCCATGGGGAGGCATCTTCAAATCGACTACAAAAATGCAGAAGAGAAAACAACCTGAAGGCTGTCCGAGAGGTGGGATGAAAGTTAGACCTTCGTAGGCTTCATGATCAAAGTTGCCAATGTGCAAACTGTGATTTTAGCATCAAACATTTGCTAAAAAGTTTGGCTTTGACTTAGAGCTGTGTCCAGTGGAGACAACACAACAGTGTCTCTACCTTTTGTTTGTTTATTTTTTGACTAAAAGGTATTTCTTAATGGTTCTTTTCCCATCTGATCACTGCTTTGGCCAAAGGCTCCATGGTGTTTGTTTTCCTCAACATGAGAGAAAGGCAGAATGACTCACTACTCTGTCTAGTGGTCACATAAATCTGCCAGCCTGTCGGTGTATATCAGAGAGCCATTACATTGTAATCAGGCTTCTGCAGAGCTTGGTGATGAGCTGATTCAGGTGTGTCGGAAGAGGGAAATAAGTAAAAAAAACAAAAAAACAAGCAGGACCAGATTTGAAAACCACTGGTGTAGATGGATTCAGCTTATATCTACAAACCAAAGAAGTACCATTTTTGGCATAGCTTAAGAATGCTTTATTCTGAACACTAAAGAAACTTTTAGATCGTATTTTAGTATTTTATAGAAGTGCAACATACATACAGCCCCTTTAAATGTCACACAGGGGATCAACTGAAGTTTTTTAAAATTTCCGTTGGCCTGAAAATGACAATCACCACTTCTTTGTTATCTCAGAAAAGAAAAGTTATATGGCGACACAGTCCGACATCGTGTGCGACCATGTTTCAACAAAAATCAGAAATGTAGTCAACTTCTGTTTTTTTTTTCTCTAATGTGAAGTCAGGAATATGTTACTACCTCCAGCCCATTTTCCACCAACATTTAATGGAACTTTTCAGTAAAAGACTTTCTGGAAACTTGTATAGTTGGTGTTTCCACTTCAAAGTTGTGGAAAATGTATTCAAATCAGGCTTGGTTGTTTCAAGTAGCTGACTCAAAGTCCCACTGATTTTCAGTTGAACATATTTGCTAAACACGTACAACAAAATCCAGGGTCTTTTAAGTTCATATGCAAAATATGCTTCAAAGAGCACGTTGGGATGGACAGACAGATTATTGCAATGCACTTGTGGGACTGAGCTGAATACACTGTGAAGTGCATCATCCATCCACTTCTTGTAGTTTGTCTTCTTTTGCTCCATTTCCATGTGTTGCAAAGTTGTACAACTCAACCTTTTGCTAAAGATGGCACTACAAATATTGCTTGCCCATACTTGTCTCTTTGCGTAAGCATTTTAATAGAGGTCTTACATCAACAGTAAGCACAGCACCACAGACAACATTGCTTTAAAAAAGTGAATCAACAATCAGCAGGGAGTGGAGCAGTGCATCCAGTGAGTTAAAACTACCCGACTAAACAATCTATTTGACTTAAGAAATACCACGAAACTCTTAACAGTAGCTTCACACTAAGTTTTTTTTTCTTTGTTATTGTCAAAATGTTCTTACTTACAAGTTAACACAGTTATGTAGTTCTTGCACTTTCAGAACAGACTTGCTACTTTAGTTTTTACGGTGACTATGGGAGTTGATATTTTTACATCACTGCATACCTTACAATACAAAGACAGATTTCAACTTAAATGGATGTAATAGATAAATTGTGCATATAGCAACTGACTAACTTAGCAAAATGAAAACATGAGAAAAAGGGGGACTGAACTCGACATTGTAATGTTTGTTTTGTTGTTCTGTTGCTTTGAAAAATTGTAGCGTATTTTGATTGAACAAATATTGATTATTTTCCTACACATTGTTTAATTTACTTTATATAGATACTTTAATGGTTTCCACATTGCTATAATATGATGTAAGTTTTAGCCAGCTTTTCACTAGAACAATAAGCAATCTTTCAAATGGAGACTCTTTATACTTATAGTATTGGTATATATTTTTTTTTTTCACTTTTCACTTTTGCTAGTTCAATTTTATATATTATCTTAATTCACAATTCATCTGCTCTGTGCTTATGGCTACTGACAACAACTTCTCCTTTGCAGAGCGCAGATGATTAATCATACAACCTACAGCTATTACTCCCATTGTACAGTTAGTAAATTCTGCCTAAATTGCTTAGAAACCAGAAAACATCATGTCATGGTTGCAGGAATTCTACTGGTCTACAAGCTGCGAAGATAATATGCCCCTCCCTTCCACACAATGAATATATTCTGTTACTATTGGACTGGTTTCAGCTCCTATAATCACAAAATGTAGAGACTGCCAAAAGTTCGTGTAGTTCTTTAACTCATGTTGAAAACATTTCATTATGCAATTCTTACTTCTTTACTATCAGATGGCTAGTTCTGTGTACAGCTGACTTTTTCAACGAGCTCAGTAACACACACACAGATACACACAAACCCTGGCTGTGGAATCGGACTGTATTTCAACAGTCCTGAATAAACGGAGACTACATAAGCCAGCTTCAGAAGGGGGCCTCTATTCAGAGCCATTATATGGGTATAAAGTTCAGAGGTAAGGCAGCACTCTTATCTCAACTTTTACAGCTCTTTCAACTTTTAGCTGGTCAGGTGATCAGTCATTAACTAAGTCTAACAATAGTGGACAAATAGTGATCACGGTCCCCATTCTGTCTTCTTCTGTGGTGCAGAGATGGGGAAAGGATTCTACATCAGTAAACCTGTAGTAATAGCCTGTGTGGTTATAGCCATTGCAGCAGTGTCCACTATCATAGCCTTGTCTGTGGTGTATGCCCAGGAAAAGTCAAAGAGCGAAGTGATACCCACTGCAGACCCCAGCATCTCCCCCTCCACCACCCCTTCTGTTCCAAAGGAGCCCTGGCAGCGCTACAGACTCCCAGACTCCCTCCTTCCCGTCTCCTACAATGTAACCCTGCAGCCCTGGCTGGTGCCTAACGAAGACGACCTGTACATCTTTAAAGGAAATTCAACTGTGGTCTTCAGATGTTTGAAGGAGACAGACCTCATTCTCATTCACTCCAACAAGCTGAATCTTACATTATTTGGGAAATACCACGCTGAGCTGAGGGGCCTGAATGGAGCTGCTGTGCCCGCCATGACAAACTCCTGGCTGGAGGTCCAAACCCAGTACCTGGTGATCCAACTCAGCAGCATGTTGAAGGCTGGGAGCATGTATGAGCTCTACACTGAGTTTGTCGGGGAACTTGCTGATGACCTTGGAGGATTCTACAGGAGTGAATACACAGAAGATGGGGGGAAAAAGTATGAAGCTATTATTTATATTTTTATTTAAATAATTAAACTTTTATGCCACAGTAAATATATGCATTTACAACAATTCTATAGGAATCACAAACCATATGTTTGATATTTAAGATTAAAAAATTAATTAGATTTGACCAAATGTTAAAACAATCAAATCTATTTTAATCAAGAAAAAATAATATAATTTTTGTTTTCCTTTTCCAATCTTAAATATAATATAGAAAAAGAACTACTTTCACCATTCAATCTCAAAGGAATGAGACAATAAAATTGTAACTACAAATATATTTTATCATAAACATTGGCCTAATGCCAGTTTATTTTTTCTTACCAACATAATCTACCAAACCAACTTAGGCTAAATATCAGTAAGCATAAGTAAAAGTTTTTATGGTTTAGGTTTAGACACTTAAAACACTAGATAAAGTTTAGAGAAAGACACCTGGGTATGGTAGAGAAAAATCAGTAAAGATGCGGTAACGACCCCCCACACAGTCTTGTAAGAATTGTGTTGTTTCTAGGCAAATTTCAGTAAATACATACAAAGACCATTTTTGTAATCTTCGAGAGAGTGCTGATAATAGCTATTCTTAGGCTAGCTACATTCATTTTTGGGCCCTTGGACTAGTGGTCCCTCTGTCTGCTCCCCGATTGCAATGAATAGAAAATCAAATGACACCAGTGTCAGGTAGATTGTTTCTAGTTGCAGTCACAAGTAACCATCCACATGAATAAATTTATTACATCACTTGAATTCACGGCAACAAAGACGGTTCGTTACAAGCATAAGACATGCTGATACTTGCATTCATACCAATGAACTAAAAAAAAAAAAAAACAAGTTAAGAAAGGTGGGCACACTAAAAACTACTCAACACCACTTCCTCCTATAACAAATAGAGGTTGAGTGTCTAATACTGTTTTTATTGTTTGTTGTTGTCAGAGTTCTGGCCACAACTCAAATGCAGCCAACAGATGCCAGAAAAGCTTTTCCCTGCTTTGATGAACCTGCTATGAAAGCTGTCTTCTACTTGACTCTCATTCACCCCCATGGAACTGTGGCTTTGTCCAACTCCTTGAACTATGGCAAGTTCTTATTTCAGTGTTTATCAGAATAGGAGAAAATTATTGTGTCATGTTTGCTTCATTCAAGTATAATAAAAAAAAAAAAGTATCAGTAAAGTAATGATCAATATAACAAAAAATAAAGAAAAGAGAAAAAAGAATTGTAAAACTAAACATCTGTGAAGTTTATTAGTCTAATTCTCCCTCCTTATATCCTTGAAACTTTTGTTGTACCACAGATATACAGTAATAATCACCCTTTTTTAAACATTTGCAACAAATCTACTTCTATTTTCTGCCTTTCATCACACAGAGCCTATCAACGTCACTATAGAGGGCCAAAATTTAATCCAGACAAGCTTCAAACCCACTGAGATCATGTCAACTTACTTGCTGGCATTTGTTGTATGTGAGTTTGACTACATCAGTTCAATCTCAGATACAAATGTTTTGGTAAGTATGTATGCTTATTTCAGCTTACAGTGTGAAACATAATAATATAGTGGCAAAATATCTTCTGTGCTTATAATTTCAATTCCTTTGTTTAGTTATTTACTGCTCTACTGACAGGAAAAGATGATTTAACGGCACACCCAAACAGCTGTTCTAGTGTGTGTGTGTGTGTGTGTGTGTGTGTGTGTTTTGGTATGGGTCCTGCAGTTTGACTCACACCCAAGAGATAAGCAATCTTTTAGAATATTGTATGTTGCTGTAGATTAAAATTGTATAAACAATATGTCAAGTAGATCAAGCTTAAACATCTATAGCAAAATGCATCATACACTGTGAGGCAGAAATAATATTAACTGAAAAAATATTATATAGTGAAATGTGTACACAGCTCATTTTACATAGTTACATACTTTTACTTAAGGTTTAGAAATGGCTTTTTGCCATGTCCTTTCAGTGTGGTGTTAGAAGTTTTACTTATCAGACATTTGGAATGCATTTTTCAGAATGCCAATAAAGAGGCCTCATGTCAGTAATCTTTCGTACAAGCCTATGATTTTCCTATTTTCAGTGATTAATGCTATGACTCACTGGTTTCTGTGCTTCTTTGCTGCCCTCTGCTGGACTCAAAGTTCAGCTCAGGTCTCTGCTTAATTATTTTTTACTGAAACTGTTTGTGTCCAGATCAGGATCTGGGCTCGTAGAAGGGCCATAGCCGAGGGCCAGGG
>JAPSES010098228.1:0-20053 GCA_029822895.1 Maxillicosta whitleyi | reverse complement strand
TTAATCATCTGTTCCTTGTCTCAGAGTGAACATTTCCTGAAAATTTCATTAGGTTTGGTCAATAATTAACCCAGATATTGAGAAACAAAAATTTTGGCCCCATTGACCGCAATGTTAACGAAAATTTCAAAGTGATCCAGAATCCTGGATTTCTTCTGGATCACCCCCAAAAGCTAATAATTTTTTCCTTGTGTCATTGCCAAGAAATCCTGAAAATTTCATCAAAATCCGTCCATAACTTTTTGGGTTATGTTGCACACAGACAGACAGACAAACGCCAGCAAAAACTTAACCTCCTTGGCGGAGGTAAATCTGCATTCCTTTAAAATCCTGACAATATTCATTGCTGGTCTGGTCAGTCTGTTAAAAGCTGGTTCAGAAACCATGACCTCACCCTTTAGCCTCTGGATCAGGAAGTGGTTGTTTTGTTGGCTTTCTGGATTGGGAAGTGACCATATTTGGACGAAAGACGCAGCAATATCAGAGTATGAGTAGTCATGGGTGATTTAATGCTAAATAGAAACTTCCTCAAGCACCAGGTAACAAATCCATTTAACTGTCTCGTTACTGCAACACATTAACTACAAGTACAGTGAAGCTGCCTGTCAGGAAAACATGCATTACATTAAAAAAAAAGCAAAAGTCTGATCGACAGGTGAGCAAGCTGTCATACATTACTTTTATTCAACATGACAAATGTCAAAGCATTCTGTGTTTGCCCTGAGATCTTAATAACAGAGTGATATATTAAACCTGGACCAGATCAAATATTCAACACATGAGACTAGAATCAATTCAGGAAAAATGAAAAACTTTTGATTTAGTATCTGTACAAAGAAGTTCAATATAAGTGCATTAAAACTAGGGCTGTTGGGAGCCTACGCTAGTGGTATTATAACTTTACTTTTGCACTGGAATTCCATAACAACGCAATAGAGGGAGGTTCTAAGATGAAGAAACTGAGTGTCTACATAATATTATGCATTCATTCGTTCATTATCTGAGCCTGATTTATCCTCACTGGGATCACTGGAGTAGCTTATGGGTGAAGGCGGTTTCAACCCCTGGATATGTCACCAGTTTATCACAGGGCTATAAAGCATTAAACTATACAAAAACTAGAAAAGCACTCGGAGAGCGCAGACCACCCTACCACCATAAACATTAGTCCCTCATTTATTTGGACAGCATTTTAAGATTCTTAAGTCCGTGGACTATATGAGAAAACATGAGTTGCCATCTGGTGGACATTTGTTATTATTACCACAACAACGGCAGGAGGAAGCTGAGAAACATGTGTTGGGGAGCAAGGTTACATTTTTCGGCCTCACGCCTCCACACGTGTCCAAAGAATTCTCTTCAGGACATGAGTAACATTAAAGGTTGCCTTAGGACAATGCAGCTTTTGTTCACATGAAGGCTTTTTTTTTTTTTTTTTTTTTTTTTACAGATATCCCTAAACCTATAGCATTTAAGCAGCCGAGTGCGCCGTATATCGTCCACCTTAACTGTATTGACTTCAGCTGCGTTCTTGCCTCCTTTGTCTAGACAGCTGCACGCTGCTGGCGTCTTTGTGCTCTTTCCCGCTATATGAGCAGAAAAGGGGAGAGCCCCCATATGCTACCAGCTGTTAGACACATTTGCTCTTCCCGCCAGTAACTGAAGCCATCACTGAGGAGGAAAATCTATCTGAGCTGCTGCCATAACTAAGTTTAAGGGCTATCTGTGCAAATGGCTTTATAGGACATAGAGCGCTCTAAAAGGTTTCCTGTCCTCTCAGATACACTAAACGCATCCTATAGAATACAAGTTGAGGTGATTGTCAGAATTGCTTTAAATGAAGTTTGTATTGATTCATGTGGTGTGTTGCACCAGTTTTCACTCCTGCCCAATAACAGAAAAGGCCCGGCTCCGTATACTTTGTTGTTTGCATAAGAAGCCCAGTTCCATATATGGTCGCATTTGCCTGTTTGTAACAAAGTGAAGCAGCTGCATCAACCACACTCCCTTTTAAGAGGCTGCTTTATGGTCAGAGACATCCCTCTAATTTATGTCCCTGCCGGGGCCCCTGGAGGAGCATATGAACCTGAGACACATGCTACAGATGGGCCGTTCACCCCCCCTCACCTCCCAGTGGATTTAAGACCCTTATACCCTTCTCTCTGACATGTTGATGATGGTTGCGGGGGCGTTCACATTAGTCCAAAGCAAGTCAAGGTCACGACTAACACAGGTCATAACCAAACCAAGACCAGGGCTATAGTTAACAAAACAAAGAGCAAAATTGAGAGTGAAAAATAAATCAATAAACAAACAATGGTTTGTGAGTCACACTTGATACCATGCGTTCTTTCATCCATCCTACTTCAGCTTCTGTAAGTTCACGAACACTAGAGAACAAGATGACCCACACAAGATGATGAAAATTAACTCTAAATATTTACATAGATGGAAAAACTGATATTTTGGTTAAGGTTCACAGCGTTTTTGAATGAAACCACATGTAGGACATATAGTATGTGATTGTACATGATTAGCCAGAAAAAATATCATAAAAAAACACTTGTGACATAAATAGTGTGGGAGGTAAAAGTCCTTAATAAATTACTTTAATATTTGATATTTAATATGGACTGCCTTCTCCATTAAATCACCCAAACTTCTTCACATTTGTGAGGAATGTGTATCATAGGAAACATTTTGCATCTTAATAACATCAAACTTTTTCCCCCTGGTTGTTTGTTTGGTATTTATCAATGCTTTACAATGCTTTTAGGAAGCAGGTTCTACTTTGAGATGCTTTTTTTCTTTATTATATTTTAGTACCTTTTAAATCATTGGGGGTGTTGTATGTATGGTTGTAGTGTGGATGAATGACTGAAATTTTTATTTTCTGTAACTTCTGCTGTTGTTGTTTTGACCATGACACTATGAAAAATAGATTTTTGAGCCCAAGAAGTATTTTTTTCTGATTAAATAAAGGTTAATATCCTCTGCCTTGTACAAGGTCCTACGTTTGTCTTTGTCTTTACTTAATGAACAAAACCTTATCTTTGTTTCCCCTACAATCTGTCCTTTTTATTTCTTTTCATTTATAAGATTTTAAAAATGCAGCTAAAATGACAAATGTAAGATTCTGCTTGTCTGAATAAAAGACATGGATGTATCCAGTGAGTGCGTGGCTGACCGAATGACAGTTGTCTACAACACTGCAAATTACATGGAAATTGGTGGAAAGCATTGTTGTATGAAGTCGCTCAGTCCCAGTCAGGTCTCCAGCTCCAGTAGAGCATACATTTATGTGATTTCTATTGTGTCATCTGTTAAAGTCTTCCCACTATGAATTCTCTCAGGCATTTCATCCCTTAGGCTCATGAAAAAAATATAACAAATCTAGGCTCTGGTGAACGAATGACATCTTCTCAGGCTCTTCTTAAAGTGTACACAGCTGCAACGATGGGGAGGGGGGTACGGAGAATGTAAAATACAGACAATATCCTATAGTATAGAATTGAAATGGGAGGGCAGTGTGTTTTGTAGTGAACAGCAGGTTGGGTCTGAACACATAGTGCACTATAGGAACATGTACATCAAAGGCAGGAGGCCATAATCTTTTTATCAAGGCGAGCTGCTGGTGAAAGTGGTCGCAGCTGGTTTCTGTATGAGAGCTGTCGAGGCCACGATACAGAAGCAGACTGGAGGTATTTTTATTCAGCAGTAGTCTAGCATGCCTCCAATCTAAAGCTCCACTTTCAATATACGAAGTCATTATACTGTGCATAGTCATGACCCTCACAACAACAGAGGTTTACCAAGTGACTGGGAACCAGATCTGTTCTCAGTCAGACCAGGTCTGAATAAAGGAAACAGGTGACATGTGGTGTTAGTGTGTGTTTTGTGGGGTATGATGTTGGTCATGTTACTAATGTGTCCATTTGGAACTTTTCACTTACAGCGGTCACTACAGTATCATTGACAAAGACACCAATCCCTTTTGTCTCATCTGATCTATTTCACATGACTTTCAGTATAAGGCTGAGCAATAAATCAACAACATGACGCATATAATTAACAATATAAACAAAGATTTAAAAAGAAAAGTCATTTGCGAAAGAAGATAGAATTAACAAAACCAGAGTGATTGAAAATGAACCAAATAGCCAATAAAGTGAACAAAAAATAACCAAAACAACTAACAATATAATAGAGCTATATTGTAAATGTGTAAATAGTACAGAACAGGTAATATAAAGAGTGGATTGTCTTATATTTCATGTTTCACTTGAATATTTCTGCCTGTCGTCTGTACTTAGTTTTTTTTTGTATTTTGCTGTAAACACAGCTATTGCCCCACAGTGCGATCAATAAAATCATATATTAGTTTATCTTATCTTTAAAAAACAATGTCCAGATTAACAAAATGAACAAGAATCAACAAAACAAATATGCAAAAAAACAAAACCAGTAATAATAGAAAGTATAAATAAAATAAGCTGATCTTCATATGAACCTTATTGTTTTATTCTAAATAAGTGAAAACCAGCGCAAATTCACTATAAATTCCCGATTGTCCAATGATTTGTAATAGGAGTTCTAATTTGTGACACATGGATTTAATCCTTCTGTAATCTGCTTGAACTCATGGATTCTCTGAGTGTCTCCATGTTGGAAAAAGTGTGGACGAGGGATCAACATGCATCAAAAGTGCCTTATACACTTGGTTCAGCCTGGTCTGTTTATTTGTTGTTGACTTCCACAGTTTATGGAGCTCTTCTTCTTTTGTGATGGGAGTGTTACACCCCCACAGACCCATGCCTGTGGCCTGGCCTCGTCGTGAAATGGGTGTTATGTCACATTTCAATGACGCCAAATGTAACAGTGGCCAAACAAGCACAGACTGTCATTTTCCACTAGATCAATGAGATGATGTGTGCAAAGAGTTGGAAGTTCAAATTTGAACTGATGTACTCAACAGCCCCTTTTTTAGTGAAAAGGAGAGAAAACTTCTCAGAAAATAGTTCAGTACTTTACAGATGTTGCTGTGTTGTTTGATTTTCCAGGAGCCACTGCTCTCCATATGACCCACACACAGGCTCCGTAGACGTGGTCGGCAATAACTTTGTAGTTAATGTGAACTCATGGCCTGTGAGATTAAAAGCAAATGAAGTCGTTCCTTTCATTTTCCTGCTGCGCGCAGAAATGAGCTCATCTTGCCTCCTGATGGAAAAATAAGTTGTTCTGTCTGTTGGGGTCATGAGGTCTGTAGCTGTAAATATCATTGGTTTATTTTAATTCTGAAAATGCATACGGTGGACAGATCCTTTAGGTGTGGTCAGAATAACCACCTTCATGTGCTCTACCTGGTTTTGTCTCGGCCCAGGCCTCACAGTTCTGTACATCAGACACACGACACTTTGACCCAGACTGTGTGAAGGTACATTCAGCAGTTTGGTGTGAAGTTTCCCTTCTAAGGGCCTTGAAAGTCTACATATGTTGACATACACATGAACCCAAATCTGTTGAGTGTAACCTCATCCTCCTCTATTTAGATCACATTTAGCAGTTTGACACTTGATAAACATAAACATGCCAGCAGGGTTAGCCTTGAAATATTGGTAAAACATGTCTATCATGGTTTCAATAGCCATGGATCTGGTGTTGTCTCAGTGAACGTTGGTGTTTAATCAGTGTTTTACCACATGGGCGACTGACCAATGACCAATGACCAAAGGGTTGGTGGTTCAAATCCTGGCTCCCACTGTCCACATGTTGAAGTGTCCCTGAGCAAGACACTGAACCCTAAATGTCTCCATGGGACATTAGTATAGTATCCTCCTACTGGTGTGTGTGTGAATGTGAGACTTTGGAAAGAGCTTTGACCAAAGTGTAAATATAGAACTATAGAAGAGCAGAACATTGACCATTTATGTCCACACTCACTAATGTCCAGTGAAATCATTTAAGATAAGATGGACTCTTTGTTTACAAAAGGAGATGATGGTTTGTTCAATCTAGACTATTTATCTGAACTATTCTATCTATATATCTAACTAACCTCTGTGGATAATTTGAATTCATTATGAATTTGTTTTAATGGGCATTTACTTGATATATTTTCTACATGAAATAACAGGTCATTTATCATCATTCATTTATTTTGTTACACAAATCATGTACAATTAATCACCTTGGCTTATGGTTCAATTTATGAAAGGGACTGAAGTATAACTCTAAAACTAAGATTTCTCAATAGACTCTCTTCAAAAACATTATATTAGCAACAAGCGAACAGGTTGTATTTTCAATTTCTGCCGACCAAGAATAGTCATCAGAGGAAGCTCTTATTTACATTTTATATATTAAGCCTCTTTCCACTCACTTGTGTAAGTGAAGTGAAATCTCATTTTTAAGTAGCACTATAACATGTTTGTTAACATGTATGCTTAGTGTCACTGGCCAGAAATTCCATAATGAATTTCCAGTATTTTATAATTTAAGTAAATAATCTACGTGGTTATGGAAAACATTAAAGGGTTAAATATGGCATTGACAGCTTTAACTTCCAATTACTGTTCAGATACAGATGGAAATGAGCACCGTTGCTACTGCAATTGCTGTGGATGTTCATAAATATGCACTGTTCTGAAAAAATAAATAAATAAATAAATAGAGGTGACACCTTTAGCTTAGTGTTTGTCTGTTTTCTATTTAGTCTTTTGCTTTGGAGCTGTAGAAGGAAAGAGTTTCTTCTTTTTTTCTTTCTATGCCATGATTTTGGCTCCTGTGGCTTTAGTCAAAGATATTTTTTATAGGAATAGGAATCCTTTCATTTATAGCCAAGCACTTACCTGGAGCGCTCACATTAGTTTAAGATCATTCACACTTATCTTCTGTTCATGGGACACCAGATTTGTCTGCCATCCATTAACCCCTGCAGAGCCGGCAGACAGCACAGCGTGTAGTGTAGGTTTCATGGAGTTGAAAAAGCCAGAGATCGGACACATAACGGATGGAACGATATGAGGATGGGGGTGGGGTGGGGGGGTGCTACTTGGAAACTTATGAGTTACTTCCTAACCTCTGTCTAGACGAAGTTAACAGTCCAAAGTGTCATCTGGAATATATGCCTTTTCCACACTGAATCTAATTGGGTTTCTAGTAGTTTGCTGCAGAAGATATTTAAAGACATATTGAGTCGATTGGAGAAGAAAAAAAAAGCTTTTACAGTGGTTCATTCTTGATGAACTGGATCACCGCTTTCCATCTCAAAGCCTTTCTATTGGGAAAAATAAAATGTGTTTAGGCTTCTTCCACGGGGGAGTCTGCTTCTTGAATTATTCATGTTGAAAATTGGTGGCTTATGTAGTGTGTTATCTTAAACTGTTTAGTTAAGAAATGGATTTTAGGAGCAGTCCGCAGCAGTGTAGTGATGTATTCTACCACGTCGAAGGAAAGAGTCTGCTGGTAGAGATTTCCTGAGGCTTTGAAAGAATTGCTCTGTATGAAGGTGTAATGAAACAATAACAAATCAAGACGCTAAAGAAGTTCCCAGGGCCTATAGCACTTGTCACACTTAACCTCACTATCCTGACAAATGTTCCTGACAGAGGGCTGTCAAACGGCATGTTCTCTGAAGCTGCCCTCATTCACTTTTGTCTTGTTGGCACAGAATTAATAGGCATCCATGTAAAAGCTCCCTGTGAGCCTGTGGGATCAGAGGTTGTTTGGAGGTCAGGTGGAAACCTGTGGAGCTGAAGGTCACCCACACTCTCTGGGAAAACGCAACAATAGGGCCTTGGCCATTCCACAAATGAACAATGGACTCCATTATCACGTCACCTTTGACCTGGGATTCATTTAGCTCTGGACATTAAATCCACCAGTAGTCATGTTAATAATGTCTTCTTTGACGCAGCGGCTCCAGAGTCCCATTCACAGCCGTTGGTTAAGTTAATGTACATTTCTGTTACAATCGGGTTTTAACAGTTTGGATTCTTTACTCAAGTTTTCATCCATATGTACTGTAAACTTTAATGGGATTTTCTGAAAAATACCCAAAGAAAGTGTGAATTTATGTGCAGTTTTATTCAGTATCATTATGCAAAGAGCACATTGGTACATGGAGATAAAGTGTAGCAGCATATTTGTATGAGTTAGATGTTTTAACTTTCAAAACTAAGTATTTGCATTGTATCTGTGTAATTGGTAGGATGGATAATGTGATGGTACATGCACTCATTCTGTGGAGAGGATGCTACTAAATTCTGATAACTTTCTGAACATGACTGGATGTTCTTTGAAAAAAACCCAAAAACAATGGCTAAAGCAACACAAATGTCACTTTTTACTACATAGACATGTTGACTTAATACTCAGTTCCAGATTTACTAATTAATTACATGGTCACTTTGTGTTTATTAATTGACTCAGATTTTGTTCAACACTTTTCTACGTAGTTTGTCTAGTTTTATCAAAGCGTAGCTGTAACATGTTACAGAGCTAGAATTTTATAAAAGAAAGCATCCGATTGAAGTCAACAAGACCACAGTGTTTCCTGGGCAAATATTCACTATTCCAGAGATGAATTCAGTGGAAGTCACTGTTGTTTGTGCATTGGCTTGTTTGTTGTTGCCTCTTTCTTCAGTTTTCTTTATCTACTAATTGAAAATGCGCATAAAAACAGCTGGATGTAAACATACTCGCTGCCAAAAATTCTATACACACTACTGTTATTGACTCAGAGGGTGTTGATACCTGTTGGGAATGATGGGATGAGGTACACAACAGTGGCAGCTCTGAGGTGTGGAGCTCCAGATGCTGTGAATGATTGATCCAAACCAGTATAGACGTACTGGGATGTGTGGGTCACATGTTAAATATGTTGTCCTTTTCATTCTGTAGAGATAATATGTCTTTTTCCACAGAAGATCCAATTAACTTCTGTGTTCTGAACATTTTATTCTTGCCTGTTTCTGACGTAGTCTAGTGAGTCTCAGCCTCGACTCACATGAATGAATGAAAGATGAGAGAAGTCCTTTTTTCTTCTTCTTGACCTTTTTATTCATCTCTGCTGAAATACTACACAGCTTGAACTTGTAATAGCTCATGGTAATATGCCTCCTGTGATGAGAGGTTGTAAACAGGTTTTGCTTTGGTTTAAGGGGTTGGGAACCAAGGTTTGAATGAATGGGTTTCACAGGGACATGAATTAAACCCCTTTAGGATGAACACATTTGTAAGAAGAAAAAATCAGCAAGTTGCTTTAGCAGATTTTCCACTTCAAATATAGAACCAAGTGTCACTTTGTATTTCCAACAGATTAACTGAAAAACTGAAAAGAACCCAATTGTATTATTATTTTTGTCACATGTGGGCTTTGACCCTATAAGAGCTTTAATGAAATTGAAAGCAGAATAGTAACAGCAGACTTTTAACCATCAATTTGAGCTCCACTATACCCAAAATATGGAACATTATTTAACAGAGATTCATAGTTGTATCAAAAACTAGTCCTCAAAGACCCCAAAGAGAAAATGTCCTATTTTCATTGGTACAAATATACTTTAAATTGACTGTCAGACTGGGTGAACATGTCTTTGCCTGGGCATCCATCTTACTCTTCTTTTTCAAGGTTTCCATTGTCAAATATATGGAACTTAGCTTCCAAATAAAGCTACTGTTGCAGTGCAAGACGCATGAGCAGTCAGGCAGTGGGGGAAAATGACATAGGAAGGAACTCTTAAATTCTAGTTTTCTGAAGCTGTTTTCAGCCTGACAGTGGAGCTGGAAATGCCTGCTTTTCTTTTTTTAAGACTTAAAACTGCAGTGGATTCATTTGTGTTGGCCAGTGCCTGAGTGGCTGTGTGGGGCGAATGAAGAGGTAAAACATGGGCAAAACATGAGACCTGTTATGTCATTTCTCATGCCTCACAGTGGAACGTGCTGAAAGCGAGGGGGGGTGAACACTCTTCAGTTTAGAGTTGGACGCAGGGGAGGACGGCCAATAGTGATGCCAGTGTGGGAACTGGAACTACAAGGAAAATATGTCCAGCAGTCTGCTTTCATTCACCTGCTGAAGCCACTTTATCCTCACCAGGGTCACTGGGGGTGCTGGAGCCTATCCCAGGTGGGGGAAGGGGGGTACAGTTTACCTGACATATAGCGATAAACAGCTGATCGTTCTGACTTGATTGGACTGACTGTGTTTGGATGGTGGGAGGAACACTCGCAGAGAACTCACACAAACATGGGGAGAACATGCAAACGCCACACACTAAGGTTGGAATCGAACCCAGGACCTTTTTGCTGTGAGGCGACAGTGTTCTGTACTGCACCACCGTGTATTATTATTATTATCATTAATTTCTTTTTTTTTGTCAGCGACACCAGGGCTCATCTCTTTTGCCAGTTCCAGGCTCTGCCTCTTAGTGTGAATCCATTATTTCTTTCATCCTCTACTTCATTGTGATCTTAAGTGGCTGTTTGTTCGTAGTGAAATTTATCTTGCTGTAGCAGGTGGTGAAGGGAATCTACATAAGGATGGCAGAGCATATTCCACATTTTTCACAGCTACCTTTAAAATGGCAGTGACATCTTGTTGTTTGTGTTCCTCCATTTGTGCTATGCTCTGGAGATAACTAAAGCCTTACGCTGGATTATCTCCTATTTCTGCTCGGTTTATCCATAGTCTGTTGTATATTTCATATACATAATTAAGAGCCTACAGATTTGTCTGGAGGACAAGGAGGCTGGATCTTTCTTTTTGCCTGGTGGATAACCTGTTCCTCCATCCTCTTGCCGTCTGCTTTTAGTGATGCCAGGTTCAGTGTAACTCGTATAACATAATATAATAATTTAAAGTGCTTTGGGTTCCTTGAAAAGCGCTACATAAATCTAATCCATTATTATTATTATTATTATGGTAAATTTAACTTTAATTGGGTGTATGGTGACCTTCCCATCAAAACGTTGTTGTGAAAAGGCTGCTATATGTAAACTAAAGTACAGTCTATAGTTTTTTCTTTAGTCTTCTTAAGAAAGATCAAGCAATGATGTGAGAAAAAGAGCTCTAGTTTAATTCTATGATAAAGCCTTGTGTTCAAAATGTCCATATCCAGCTAAAAATACAGGTAATGTGCACATCTGTTAACCTATAGTTTCAAGATTTATAGATACATATTTTATGTTGGTTTAAGAGTTTGCAGTTTTTTCCAACTGTGAAAAATGACCCTGAAAATGACATTTATCTAACTATTTATTTTTTGGTTAGTTTTAGAGATGGGCAGCACCTGGTTTGGATTACAGAAAAGCGACTAAGACTTGGTTTAATGCGAACCAGTTTAGGGTTATAGAGATTTAGACGAATATATTCCCAGCAACACTAATCTGACCAAAATGCTTTGGCTTTAATTTACAAACTAACAACCGTTGCAATGCAACCTCCAGTCTGTAGTGGCAGAATTGTAAATAATCCACAATGCACCCCATCTTCCAAAGAGCAGTCATAAAGAGCAGATCCTTCATTCACGTTTTTGCAGAAAATAACATAAATCTGTATATTGTAGAATTTTTTTTTTTTTAGTTTTATTAAAACAAAACAGGTGTTGGTGCAGTTTTTGATTTTTAAAACAATAATTAGCAGTTGCTCTGTTTCCACAGAGTTTCTTCTACTGTGTCTGTGGTGCTGATGGGTATTTTACAGAGTATTACATCATATTATTGCTATTAACATTAATGTTGAAGAGCTGTTGAGTATATTTATGTCAGTTTAAAGAGAATCTTTAGAATCTACTAGACCATACAGTGTCTCTGTAGCTGAAGAGTCTGCCACTAATTAACATTTTATTTTTATTTTTTAATTTTATGATGGTAAACACTATTTGAGAGATGTTTCAATAAGCAGATCTGTTGATGACTGGGCAGTAAACATCACATATTATATATGATTTCGGAGTGTTCCCATGGCTGTGGAATGTAGTCTACTATTACGTATTTATTCACTGCATATGATTTAACACCTGAGTCTGCTTTCCTATGTTGAGACTCACAACACAGATGTTTTCAATTGCATATTGTTCCATTTCTGTCGTGACACAACCAAAACAATAAAAATGCAATTTAATCAGCCCTTATAAGGAATACTTGTTAACCAACTGTCACTTCCAGACTGTTCCTAAGCTACCACGCTGACAAAAACCCTTATTTTATGATTGCAACACATGAGAGCTGGAAATAAATATGGAATTTATTGATGGTTCAAAGATTGGTAAGAAATCCAAGCACAGCGCTAAGCTTTGGCTTGTGTTAAGGCTGGGTTTTCAATAGATACCTGAGTGATCAGACAAATAAACACCATGTGACACTGGGCAGAAATCAGGAATGTTTTTTGAGTGCATTAAACCTCATTTTTGCCATAACTCTCTTTTAGTAAAATTTTTAGGAGTGGCATTTAAGTGAAATAATGCAATGGTTAATTATAGGTTTCCATTTTTCAGCACAGCTAGCTCTGTTGAAACACATCAGTTATGAATGAACGCAAATGAAGTTCCAGGTTTATCTGATAGAGCCTGAAAAAAGGCTACTGGTGTAATACTCATCTATCACAGCACCTGGATTAACACAATACTAATAATAGTAATAATTACACCTCTGACCACAGTTTAAACCTCCACATGAGCATCAGGCCAATAAAAACCTACTTTTACACTGAGAACATTCTTATGTTATTGCTGAACATCAACATCTGTCTTGGAGACACTGTTCTATCTTTTACAGGCAAAGTTTAGTGTTACCTGAGCCAGAGGAAGACAGAAAATTATAAAATTACTCAAAAACACTGCTTTTATCTTTGCAGTAAAAACAGTAAAACATTTAAGACATTCGTTTTAAAACTAGAAGCTTATCTTAAAATAAAATGTTCACTTGTAATTAATTTCCATTTAGAATGGATTGTGTCATAGACTCTATGCTGTATAATGCAATCACACTAATGTAGAAGAATGGAACAAAAATCAATACAACAATGTATTGCCATATGTTGCAATGATATTATCAGCTCACCTCAGCTGTGTATTGATTTCATAAAATGTGGAGGTACAGCAAATAGAGGAAAGTAGGAACAAGGGCATCGCAATCGTCTTAGCAATGAGACTCTGACTTTATTAACTAGTAAATGGAACAAAGTCTGTGCAAAATCGCCAGCATCGTCTACATCAAAACTTTATTATGATGGTATATAAACAGCATCGTAAATATTGTGCAGCTTCAGAGAATGGTTTTTAGAAGACAGCACAGGGAACAGACTAGGTAGAAATACTTGCTGGAAAATCATACATTAGTGGGAAGTATTACATAGAATGAAGTATATGAGACACTTCAACTCAGGCAGTGACATTAAAGGCTGAAATTGGAACATTTTTCTTTCAACAGCTAACTCCACACCAAACTATATAATATTACTTCTTTTAAATGCTATAAAAACACCTGGTGACTGTAGTGCTGCTTTTGCAACATTGAAATATATACTAACTACTAAATACTAATAGGCTAATTTCAATGAGGATTTATCAGATAACACACTGGATGAAGACATAAAAAAATATACACATGCAGGGCATTTACTGTCTATATGTCCATAACAGTATTTTAACTGGTGCCACACACTGTATCAGTTACAGCTACTGCCATGTTGTACGAGTTAAAAATGTTGTTTTCATCAGAGGAGTCTGGCAACTAACTTTACAACAGAGCTATAAACATGTGTGTCAACAGCAACGTAAAACATAGTCACCACCAAACTCATACTGACAGACTCAGACAGATCTGCAGTTTGGCCAAAACCTTTTGTTGAGCAGAAAGTCTGTCAAGTCTGTTAGTTTTTCAATCGTAATATTGTATTTTCTGAAAGCATACCCAATGCATATTGGATCATTGTCAGTCAGATTATAAAGAAACATATTAACAACAAAGTTTGGCTCGGAGATGAAGTTATAGCTAATATCAGTAAACAGATAAACAGATGGTGACCCACACAAGATAAACATGAAGCTTTTATGAGATGAATTGAAGTTTTACAGGTTAAACTGGTTTTTCCTACTTTTCTTTAAGCTAATTGTTTTCAGTCTCTCATAGTAAACTATAAAACAATGAAGACAACACTGATAAGTTGAAAAATCTATTAATAAAGTAACTAATTTTTAATTGGTTGTATGCAGACTTGGTTGTATCAGTGCTGTGAAATTCATGTTAACGTGAAACGTGCTGCAGGGTTGTACCTGCTGAAGTATATTTTGAGCCGTAGCTGTCTCATGTCTGTACAAGTTTACATCTGAAGTATTTCAATCTGAGCACCAGGGATAACTTTGATGTTAAAAGTCAGTAATTGACACCATGAACCCTGCTACTTCTCACCACATTCCTAATCTAATTCCAGAAAATCCACAGGGGAGTGTTTCCCTCCA
This sequence comes from Maxillicosta whitleyi, assembly GCA_029822895.1. NCBI lineage: Eukaryota > Metazoa > Chordata > Actinopteri > Perciformes > Neosebastidae > Maxillicosta > Maxillicosta whitleyi. The sequence continues at coordinate 5,594 of JAPSES010098228.1, read as the reverse complement.
GAACTGACCACATGGAGCACAGCCAACTAAACAATATGAGAGTCTGCCAGCTGAACGCTTCACACCGCAATCCCTATAACCTCTTTGACTTTCACTGCAGATATTAAGCAAAATCAATAGCCCACTTCAAAGTAAAACTCCATTTGCCATAATATTTGCAACACCCGATGTATTGAGAGGATATGAAATGGTTTCTGTCTGTGCATTCCACAGAGGAAAAACAACAGATGTAGCAGATAAATTCATATCCAACCTTAATAAAGACAACTTTCCAAGTTTGGAGTTTTGTGAAGAGGATGTATGATCAGGACTGTTATTTTTGTTGCTTGGCTTTTTACTGTAAATTCTATAGGTTTGAGTTCCATGCAAAGGTCAGTGGTTGTGTGTGCAGTGGTGCAGCGGTAGCATTGTTCCTTAAATATACCGGTCCGAAAGGACCTGGTTTTGATGTGGATGACCTTTTGTTTCATAACACCATCACAGCACATTCAGTATCCAACAGCTAATACGGGGAGTTAGGATGACGAAGCTCAAACCACTGGACATATTTTCATGAAATGAAAACCTTAGTTCACCTTGGGTAATCACCAATACTAGACGTAGCCAGAGCTAATAGTAGCAGACAAGGGGGGGGGGGGGGCTGAATGTCTGACATTTGGACCTCCATGTTTGTTTTTATCAGCACCCCATGTCTCTGATCCACCCACACCCCTGACTTTTCTATCTAATACCAGCACAGTTGGTCACATGTGTGCTTCTGTTTACAAAGTTTGGTCCACAAGCAAAAAGTGCAATGAGAATGTGATGTGACCCAAATGAAAAAAATTTTTTAAAAAAAATCAGTCTTAGGTTGATCTGAACCAAAGGACTTTCCAGGTGTGAGAACAGTAAACACAGATTCAATAAAATAAATACAGATATAAATAAATACAATTCTAATAAAAACAAAAGTATGAGTTAAGATCAGAGTAACACCATATGACTGTCAGGGCTCATATCCAACATTAAACGACCGTTAATGATACAGAACATGCCTGTCTGATAGAGGGGTTAAATGTTCCACTTAGTGCCTGAAGAACATGCCCACTCACGGACAGCCTTGACAATTCATAACAGGTCAGAATACTGGTAATACAGTGCATGTGCTGGCGCATACATGTTCACCAGGTCTGATAAATAAGATGTTGCTATGCCATTTATTATTTTGTCAGTCAGGAGGAGAACCTGAAGTCTGTTCTGACATGGAAGGGAAGCATTGTGTCACGACCTGGTACTGGAGAAGGTGAACCCAAATGCAGGGAGAAACACTGGCAAAAACAGTTTATTTACAAACAGGCAAAGGGACAGACTGGGGCAGGCAGAGACGGAGGTCCAAATGGCAAAGGTACAGGTAGAGAACAGGCTGAAGCAGAAGTCCAACATCCAAACCAGGTCATACACAGGATACACAAGATGAGCTAATGTGTGATTGGAACTTGGAACGGATGAAAGAATCATACGAACTGACAAGAACCGACGAGAACAGACGGAACGAACCAACAAGGAGACAAAGACATGACAGGGTTTATATACAAGTGAGGAGAGGGGGACAACAAGACACAGGTGCGTCACATCACACAGGTGAGACAAATCAAGGAACAGGAAGTAAAGACACCTGACAACACACGAGGGGAAAACTACAAAATAAAACAGGAAAGACAAGACCAGGCTAATGACTGGGGGCAGATGTGACACATTGATGTCCTGGATGTTGTACAGTATACATGTACAACCATCATTAAAGGTTGAACAACTGTTCTTTGGAGAAGGAAAGGCTGGTAACTGACAAATCAGTCAACATTAACCGTGGGGGGAAAAAGGTCGTTTATGTTGTTCAATCCATCTATGCACCACATATCCCATAAGTCAACACCAACAGATTCACCATCATTGACGTTAAAGAATTCCAACACTTTTTTTTTTTTTTACAGACTATCCCAAACATCTAATGTTGACAAAAAATCGAAAGTTCTCCAAAACTTCTAAGTTCATTTGGACAAATGTACGGTTTAGAGGTAAAAATATGAGTAGTAGTCATTACTATCTGGACAGAGTATTTTCACAGTTTTTGTCTGTTTTTTGTCGTTTTCATCGCATACTCAGTAATACTTGTGTCCACCGACCTGTTGAAAATCTTGCCAAGCTTATTGAGCCGTTGTCAATATTCTTCTGTATATTTTCATTGTTATGATGGTAATCCCTACAAATAATGCTAATTCTCTTTCAGTGAGCTGCTTTAGTGCTGCCTGCACAGCAAATCTTCTCTTTATTAGAGTTGATTATTATTGAGCTGGATTTGTACTTTTCATTTTATATGTAACCTTGTTTGTTAAAGCTGGGAGTATCTTCTGCTGTCGTCCTTGTATTACTACCATGGCCTCTGAGATGTTCACATTATTAGGACTGAAGGTGTCTCAGTGTATGATCACCACAGATTTTTTTTTTATATGGAATCAGACGAGGCAAACATAAGAGAATGAAGGAAATGTGATTGTTGTAATGTTTTGTATCTTGTATCTTTTCCAGCTCTGATTTCTAAAGTAAATATTAATAGAGGAATAACCCACTCGTATTATTTTGTAATTGTCACCGGGTTCTGTTGGTCTGGTTGTATATATATATATATATATATATATATATATTTTAGGTATTAGGTCATTAACTTCCTCCAGGACAAAGGTAACCCATTTAAATGTTTGTTGCATTTGAGCCTTGGTGATTAGGTTGGGATTTATTTTGTTTTACGCTAAATTTTTCTATCTCGAATTAAATCTATTTACTGCACGTTAGCCTTATATTGCATGAAAAAGGTGGATGTTCAAAGCTTAGCGCTGGCCTCTGCCGGGCTTCTGCAACTGTTTTGTCATACAGAGAAAACAAAACACTTTACAAACAAAGCTTGCAAAGTGACATTAAAGCAGTGCAAATCAAAGGTGCACAACCTGTGGTAGCTCCTAACAAAACACCAAGCTTTAAAGCGTTTCAAGGGCTTGGTGACAGCCCCTGTTTCAACATCCCTGAAGCATTAAACAAGGGTTCCCGGCAAATTGTTGTTGATAAGTGTGTTGTCCTCTCGTTGGCTCATTTGTAATTCTCAAAGCAGAAGCTAATGCCCCTCGGAGCCATCAGGCCTGAGGAATCACATAGAGTTTCAGTCAAAAGGAAAATACTTCGGTGACGGACTCTTCATTTCTAAGATTAATTCACTAGATGTTTCTCCAGAACCAGGTATATTTGTGTCAGGGATTAAATATCATAAGGGATCTGAAATAAATGTATCTGTTAGTGGGGATTAATTCCATCATCTATTTTTGTCACAACTTCCAAATGAATGTTTTGGGTTTTTTTTTTTTTTTTGCTTTACCCAGTGATTTTTCACCATTTATTATAGTATTGTCCTCTTTGCATTTTGCATTTTTCAGTGAACATCATGTATGTTTGTGTATTTAATTCACTGATTATATAGATGTTCATAAAATCTCTGAAATACCCAGCTGCCAATCAGTATTTTCAGGGTTTCAAAAGTTATAAATGCCAGTATCTGAACAACAGAGATTGTAAAAGTGGTTCAGATTCGCTGTATATATATATATATATACACACACACACACACACACACACACACACACTTGTAGATATAATAATCTTTTGTTGTAATGGAAATCATTGAACATTTAAGGCACTGAACACATTAGTAAATTGCCTTGTGTAAAATCTGACCTGCAGGTTAATAATATTCAATGAAAAGCTGTTTCAGGATGACCACACACACACAAACAAGATTCGTAAGAAAAAAAAAAAGAAGCTTCTCTGGGTGTTGCCTCTCTATTTTTCTTTTCCGTCATTGTGCATCTGAAGGTCTAAAGGACTCATCTGCATATTATGTCGCTCCTTTTCAGGCCCCACTCTGATTTATGACGACTGTATAAAAAGCCCAACTGTCAGAGAGGAGAACCAGCGCTAACAGATGCAAATTGCTTTGAAGATTTATTGATGAACTGCTGTTTTAGAGTGTTTTGCTGGTAACAAAGTGTAGCTGTTAAAATGTTTGGCAGAGTCCATCGGCTTCATTAAAAAAATAAAAATAAAAAAATCGTATAATCTGTTCTAAAGCTAAATCTAAATTTGATCATTTGTCAGCTGCATCAACAACAACAGGCATTTCACTTTTTTTTTTTTTTGATAGATTTTCTGTTTTCCAGGGGAGAAATGCACACTGTTTATTTCACTGTGCTATAAAAACATCTTGCAGATGGTTGAAAGTTACTTGAAATAAGTAATCCATCAGCATGAATAATAGCAGACTTTGTTATCATTTACATTTTTGTTAAATGGAACTGCAATCACAAGCAAGGACTGTTTTGAAAGATGTTTCCAGAGCTAACGGTGGTACATTCAAGGATGGAACATCCATTTGACTGAAGGCTTTTGTGAAGTATTCACTCATTCCTGACATCCATTATGACAGGAAGGAAACCCACAAAACAGAGAGCATGGAACAAACACTCCAGCCAAGGAGGTAAAAAAACAAAAATGTAAATGGGGGTTGATCATATGTTGTACTTTTCACAATAAACTTATCATACTGGAGTGACCTTAAATGCTTTAATTACATTTTTCCACGTTTTCCAATAGAAGTTTGGGCCATTCAGCAATCAGGCAATCTAAAAAGCTGAGCTCCGCTGAAGAAAATGCATGGTAGGAATGTCAAGTACAGTTGATTTGTTTCGTTAATGGGCTAAAACACAGAAAATTACCAGTGTGCCCTTTCACTTTGTTTATCCAATTCAAGTGTTAAAATCTCAGCGGTGGATGTACCATTAACCTCCAGACCACACGGTGAACACTGGGCCAACATCTGCCTCGGCCGGTGTTCCTGGTGTTTTATGAGCTCCAGTGGATGTACCTCCCTAATAGTGATGAATGATCCAGGCCGACAAGACACCCAAAGGCGAACGGAAATCAGTAGCCAGTAAACACGACCCAGCAGCGCTACACTTCATGAAACCAAGTAACTCCACATTTGTGTTTGTTGTAGACGTGAAACTCATCCGGGTCTGTCTGGATTTGAGTGAGTCCGACACAACAGTTTGCACGTACAGTACATACGTATGTTTCACCAAAACAAACATTCCTCTGTCCAGTCAGATGGAAACTGGATCCAAAGCATCTACCAAAGTAAAACATGGATGGATGAGCTTTAGAAGTAGCTCCAGTTGAAGGGTTTCATTCACTGTTTGATATTGTCAGGCTGAACTATGAACCGACACTGTACAGTAAGATAATAAACATAAGTCTTGGTTTCACCGTGGTTCTAATTGTTTACCAACCTGCTTAACACATCGTATTCTTCGTATGCTGCATTATTACCTCCACCAAGGAGGTTCTGTTTTTGCCGGCATTAGTTTGTTTTTTTGTTTGTTTGTGTGCAACATAACTCAAAAAGTTATGGACGGATTTTGATAATATTTTGGATTTGTTGCCAATGGCACAAGGAAGAAATGATTAACTTTTGGGGGTGATCCGGAACAAATCCTGGAGGGGGGTGGGGGGGG
>JAPSES010098196.1:0-20061 GCA_029822895.1 Maxillicosta whitleyi | reverse complement strand
CAGCACTGATAGGAAATGAGAGAAAGTAGGACCAAGTGATTAGGAGGAGGGACTATTTATGGACATTGGTTTGTGATACTAATAAATCACTCTTTTGAACACATGCTGTTTCTAGAAGAAAAAAAGGATACCAATGACAACATTCACAGCAAAAAAAAAAAAAGAAATTTGCCTGGAGAAAAACACTGCATTTTATTATGAAACTATCAATTCCATCAGTATTCCAACAGTATTTCTACATGGTTATACACTCATTTTAATGCTAACTCACTGTGGAAAATAAAAAGATCAAGCAAACAAATGGCTCTTCATCCTATTTACAAAATTAAAAAAAAAAAAAAAAAAACATCATACAGCCCTTTGTGTTTCCATAAAGTCACTAAATTGTAGAGATGTAAGAAGATCCGGCTCAATTAACTGGATCTTTAATATCACTCACGAACCATGAATCTAGACGTCTATTTAACCGGCTCAGTTGAGTCCTACCATATTTGGCTGATATATAATCAACGGCACCACTTAAACACCTTCCATCTCAGTTGGCAGAGAAATGACACATATGTGACTTAAGCACAACTAGTGGATCTGAGCAGTACTGCAGGCACAGGCGCTCAAAACAAAACTGAACTTCTCTGACTCAACTGCAAGGATCCAACCGACTCAACTTAACCCAGATCCGTCACTGGTGGTGGATCCTGAGTTTCATTTCACTCGCTGTTCTTGGTTAGCTTGAGTATGAATCCCTGCTTGCTCGCGGTCCTGCACAAACTGTAGCAGAGTGAACACCCCAGTGGTGGTCTCACACAGGCACCAGTTCACCATGTTGTTGACACATGACACACTGCACTATTATTTCACATACTTTGTTTATAATAAAGCTTAAAAGCAGTTTGCACTTCTTCACATTCTTCCACCACTTCTTTTGTTATTTAATTTAATAACCACCATATTTGCACAAATTGTTCCATTTGTTGTTGTTTGTAATTTGTGTGTTAATTTATTTGCATTTTAAATAAAACATTACCAATACTCCAACCCTTAGTGCACCACCTTCATTTCCTGGTCATTAACATTCTGATGAATGGGCCTAATTACAGACTTTATATACTTAAAGGTTCATGGTAGGAGAAAATAGTAACACATAAAGGTAAGTGTGTTTGCTTTTCGAGTCAATGTACCATGGTTTTTGCAAACATCTACTCGGCCCATTGTATGTCAAGTGACTCGCACAACCCGGTTCTGAGTGACTCAGAATGATCTGAATCCCCGAGTCAAACATAGCTACTAAATTGATAATTCAGAGAATAATAATAAAAGACAATGGCCAAACAGTGCACACCCATAAATCTGTGCTTAAATTCTGTGAACGATCGTTAAACGCACAAAAATAGGATTCATCAATATTCTCTTTCCCTGAATTTCTTCTCACTCTGTGAACAAATTTAGAACTGCCTCAGACCATGCATACGCACAAATAAGGAAGGCTGAAATGAGTTATAAAGTGCAAAAACATACATTTTAAGTAGATGCAGAACAAATAAAACCACAATAATTGAAAAAAGAACATTTTTTTAAATCATGAATTTACTAATATACTGACAAAACGTATTAAACAACCATGATATTTGCACACTTTCACCCTCATAATTATGACAATCAGAAAAATTCAACAATAACAACAGTACTAGTTTACAAAGGAATGTACGCTTCGTGGACATATTTCATGAATGGATGTCCAACTACTGCTGCTGTTCCCTCATCCTGTGGTGTTAGATCACGTCCTCCACTTCTTTTTGTTTTGGTCCATAATGTGTTTTTTGGCATCGACTTTTATGTTGAACCACTTTTTTTTCACCTGGGCCACAGCACACTTCTACTACATTGACAAGTTATTGTTCAAGCATAATTTTTTTTTTTTTTTTTACCATCATCACCCTTGAGGAGACACTTGTAAAGTTCTTTAGTTTTTTACCCTTTGGCACCATTACTTCTAACACACTGTGAAACTTATACTTCTCTCATCGCATAAACGCTTCCTTCATTCACAACTCTACATACTCTTGCTAAGCAGCTTCCTTATGTGGAGAAATGGGGGCATTGTAGTTTACTAATCACATGCTAAATAGTGAGTCCGTCAGTGGAGAATGATTCTGATTCACACACATGTGCGAGGAACAAAATTTGCGCAGGTGTCATGAATTCTAATGTGACTGTGAATACATACTTATTTTGTGTGTGAAGTAAGAACATTTCCAGGCACATATTAGTGACTGAGGCCCAGTGTTGAATGAATGAAATCTGTACAGAAATACATTTGAAGAAACCAAGTTGTGATTTATGATCAGAGCTTTTAGAGGAAGAGGAATACGATGGAAGCATGTTGAAGCCCAGAATTAGTTTTTAAACAATTGTAAAAACTAAATATTCTTATTTATTTCAAATACCTTCATATAACAGAGCAAAAATATTCTATACTTTTCCAAATAGAAGAGCATCCGAAATAATAATTAAAAAGCTTTTATTTTTCAGGTTTGAGGGGTTTATTTAGCTAACGTTTTGTTTATCCGTGTCTACCTCGGTGTGTTTTTTCTACTGAAAGCCTCGTCTTGCAGTGAGTTCAGTCTGACAGGAGCAGCTTTTGTATGTTCAAGTCAAACAGGGTTAACGTCTTTCCAGACAGCAGATAGGCGGCCACACACAGGTTTGTTTGACCCCTGACCTCAGAGCATTATGTCCAGAATGAGGGCATCTGGGAGCAGCCTTCTGCTGATTTGCTGGAAGTGGAGGAAGAAACATTGACCCGGCAGAAGCTGTGGACTGGATTTTCTTTCTGGTTGCTTGAGCTGCAGTTTCCTGACTGATCTCTGAAGTAAAGCAGACCAACCTTCCTCCTCAAACGTAAACACATATGGAGTGGATTTGGATCATATAAAGGTGCACATTCTTTGTCGTCTAACTGTTTTGGAGACAGCATTATCTGGAACTCTGCAGTGATACAGTATTTACGTCTGGTGTGCAGCCAGAGAAATGGAAAAATAATTGAAACAGGAATCTTTTCCGTGAGTGGCTGCAGCTGACAGGCCACACCCCCCTCACCGCCACACTACTTCACCACCTCCTCATTGTGTAATTTTAAGAAGGAAGCCATTGCATGTTCACCTGTGGGGCTCTGGGATGGCGGGGGATGAGGACAGACGCTGCTGTTGGCTCCTCTGTCAACCAACCGCCTCCTGTCCGCTGAGAACAGCAGCCCATTTACTCCACCTCAAGTCGAGGTGTCCATTTATCTCAAGGAGAGATGTCAAAGGTGTGACAGATGAGGGGAGGACCTAATATTTCCTCTAGGTGAAGACCAGTCAGCCAACACATACAGTTAATATGTCTATGCACCTCCTGTGTCTCTGCTGCTGCTGTCAGTGACAGTAGAATTCTCCAGTTCACAGATTAGTTTAAGGGTTTATTACAGAATCAAGACTTATTGAAAAATTTGCATTCAGATGTTGCTGACAGCATCCTGTCCATAATGCTGTACAGGGGTAGATACATGAGGAAGCAAACACAGAAATATGCGTTTCTGTGAAGTTTTGCACTGGGAGCCAGTCATTTGTTGATGTCAACTCCATTTCTAAGATAATGATTGTATCCTTTTGTAATATCCATTATGACTCAGGTTTCATGTGGAGGTCCGTTTCACAGTGAGAACAGTCATATGCTGTTAATTTACTAGTTAGTTATAGAACCACCTTCCAGATTGGAACACAAGCTTTGCACAGCCTCAGTAGACTTTATATGTTTGTACATGTATATGTACAATTTAAGATATTTGGTGGTTTCCACTCCCATTTGTGATCAAAGAGAAGGTTACATATGTGACCCGGGTGGTATATAACAGGGTCTTGGCTAAACCGTTTGACAACGCCACCTGTGGCCTTGCACCACAAGATATTATCTTATCACAATGGTTTCAGACAAGAGGGTTCCCTCCCACAGTTCAGTGAGTGAATTCAAAGATGTGAGACTTCAGGTTAAAGGAATAACAATATTTATTAAGAAATAAATGAATAAAATAACAAGATACAAATGGCGAGTTAATCTACTAAACAAAATTATATACGTATGACAAGATAAAATATGGGGGAAATTACAGACCGCCACCCAATATTACTGCTACATGAACACGCTACACTTAAACGTCAACAGTTGGTTACCTGTCCTTCCAGAGTGAGGCAGACACACCAAACGTGCTCGGGATTTCCTGTGCCTATCCACACACACGGAAAAACATGCCAAAATACACACTGCACAGGTACTGCCAAAAGTGATCACAGCAAAAAGTGAGGTGCTCGTTACCACTACACAGTGACACGTGATGAGGACTCAGGTCTGGTGACCTGCCCCGTAGAAAAGTCCAGGCTGGAGGGGAACAAGGAGGGCAAAGTAAGACCAACCATCAGCCAAATTGAGCACCAACTATGATACGGGTGGCAGTCAATAATACCCCCAGGCCAACGGCGTCGTGGGGCGGAGAAAACCCCAAACATGCGCCTAAGCATAGGCTAGAGTGAAATCAAACACAAATATTAAACAAAATCCAGAATAAAGGAAATACAAAATAAGGGCAACAACTGGGTTCGCACACACATAAACTCAGGTTAGACAAAGCAGCAGTGGCATCGCTCTGATGAGATAAAAAAAAAAGGCAGTTAGATGCATGGTTAAAATAATATTGCATAAATATTCATATTACCAAGAGTGCTAGCACATTATTAAAATCATGCAGTTTAAAAGAAAGGTTACACAACACACAAGGTTAAAAGAGCACACGCTACTAATAATAAAAGGTTCACACACCTAGCAATAATGAACAGGACACAACATCGCAAATTACCTGCAAGCATCAGCCTCACAATAGCACCTGCGTCGCGCCGTCACCGCAAATACCTACTCATAATGATAAAAACAGTCACACACAGGATGGACAACCAAGCTCAAAGTCTAAAACATTCATTAAAAGGGAAAAAAGAGTTACCGGCGTTCCCAAGGCTGTGGTAGTTGTCAATGCTACCCAGCAGCGTTATACCAGAGCACCTGTTTAAAAAACAATGTCACTCTTGGTTCAAATAGCCTAAGCTAACGCACGGTACAAATATAAAAAGAACATACCTTCCCGGTGTATACGGCTTTATAGTGACTATGCTAATAGCGCAATGAACACCAGCCTTATGGGGGCATGTTGGCTAGAAGCCAGACTACGGTGGCTGTGGCAGGACATTCTTCAGAAGGCTGCCGGTTACACATAGATTATACTTTACTTTCTATGGTTTCTATTTCTGAGGTTGCTTTTCCTCAAAAATAATTCTTAAGCACACAAAATGCCAGAGTGTCTGGGACCTGTTTGCGTGGGCCTCCGGGGGGGTTGCCTCGGGTGGCACCTTACTAACTTAGACCTGATGTGGACCAGGAAGATCCGACTGTTTAATTCAAACAGAGCACTGGTAGTTCACAACGTTGCAGTCAACTTTCACATTAGCATTAGCTTAGCACAGTGTACGAAGGGCCATTTAATGGAAACTAACCTCAACCATACCCTAACCAAAACCATTTAACACCCACAACCCTGAGCAGACACGGGAACCTTCATTAATAATTTAACTGCTTTGCAAAATTTGGTAAGGTAAATATTTTAAAAATAACTTTATTTTTAGCGTATAGACTTCCACTTCCAGTGGGTTACTTCCTTAGCATTAGCTACATTAGCTGCAAGGTCTTATACTTTTTCAGCCTATGCTTTTATTTTTTTTAGAGGGGATACTTTTTTGGACTGTTGTCTTTTATTTGTATTTGGGTAATTTTTTTGGCCTGTTCTTTTTTTTTTTTCTTATAGTGGGTAATATTTTGGGCTGTTACACCTCTGGGCCACTAAGTCTCTATTAATTTGTGTAATTTGAGCCCTAGTTCATTTTTAGCTTTTAGCATTGTCTGACTTTCTCCAATATTAAATGAAGAAGGTTCAATAAACATATTCTCTGTTTTTTAAAAAAAACATCTGATGATGAAATCTGATGATTATATATTATATAAGTTAGAAATGAAACGACTTAAAAGGACTTGTTTGACCTACAGCACATGGTCCATATATTTGGGGAAGAGAAACACCTTTGAATATTCTAGAAAACCTTTAAAACATGGTTTATATATGTTTCTTCTGACAACAGGGGATGATATTCCTAATATGTGTTTGTTAAAGTCCAATTTCAAACCAAGATCACAGATGCTTAAGTTGGTGTTGCAGTAAGTTTCAAGTAGAATGCACACATTAAACTACAATAATTTACACAGACTGACTTTTTAAACACTGTAATGTTAACAAACTGAAAACAATCTGTTAAATATGATTTTAATATTATCATTATTAAAATTAAGGACATATTAGTACTGTTTGAACCCAGTTAAACTCCACCAGGCTCTATATTCTCTGTCCAGTCTGAGGTTTGGGTTTCTGTCAGGGAACTGAAGCTTTTCTACGCTCTTAAAGTTGATCTGAAGATTTCTAAAAAAAAAAATCATCCTTGTTCGCTCGTACACAAGCTGAAATGTTGTCTATGCCTCCTTTGGGTCTGACCAAAAATTGTGAAGAGTAAAGTTTGACTCAGACATAGTTAATGTAAAAAGCTAACGGTTCATCAACAAACACTTGTATCACAACACAACAATCATCTGTATCATCTGTAAATTTCTACTATTTGAAAACGTACAGGTCATGTATCAATCATTTCCTTTTGCCTCTATTGCAGAAAACCAAATGTTCAGCTACAGATCAATATGAGGTTTGCACAGTAGGTCGAGTTTCCTGCAGAATACAGTATCCGCTGAGTAAGTTGGCATCTGCTTATCTATTTCAGCTTCAAAGTGAGACAGAAACATCCAAAGAAAACAACACCAAGAACAGATCAGCTCCAACTGTGTGACTGTTGAAGGCACTGGAACAATCAATGCATTGTCACTGCTACTGATAATTGAATTCTGAGCACACTGAGGCATTGCTGCCATTATTGCAGGGGCGATAAACACCTTAACAAGGTTATGTTAGTCGTATAAAGGTTGAAATTGAGTGTAAATGATCTAATTAATACGTCAACATGGCCTGTCAATCTTTTGTAGTTTGCTGTTGCATGTACACAATATGGACAATAATATATAATATATTAGCACCTGCACAATGGAATTCCATCCAGTTGGACCATATGTGTTGACTTAAAGTGACACTCCAGAATTTTGGACAATGGGTCTCATTTCCGAGTCAGCCCGAGTGTAGGAAATGTGTAGAGAAAGATTTTTTTTTATTATTCCATGCAGTCTTGGTAAAATCAGAGTTGACTGATGCTAGGCTAGTGAAAGTGAACATAGCTCAGCTAGCCGACACTAAAACAGCCATACCCAGTGAAAACAAACAGCCAAAGCAGATCAGTTCTTGTGCCAGGCTCCATTTATTGAGCCACTCATGGACACATTCATTCAGTTAAGTTCAATAATGGAAATGACTTTAGATTTCAGAACTATTATGTTAAAACTGTGAAAAATATACACTCACTATACTTTAAAAGACACTCTACATTTACACTGGACAAAGAGAGTTGGAACCATTCTGTGAAGTACCATATGTTTACTGACAAAGTGCTGCTGAATCTTATAAATCCCCAAGAATTTACAGAGAAACCAGTGACAACGAATCAGTGATTACAAACACAAACCTGGACCTTCAGTGGGGACTTGACTTAATCCACTACCACCACTATGGCGTTACAATTATAGAAACCATCATACGATTAAAAAAAAAAAGAGTAAATTAACAAGGTGTGGCATTACAAACAGAGATATTTCATGTATTGAGGGTGAAAACCAGTAATGCAAGAAACCCAGTTAAGACAACTCCAAACCTCTACACTTCAACCCCAAATGTACCATGTACTTCATCTGTAGCAGATCACAATCAATATTTATCTAATGGCATGACAAACACGCTTTTTAAAAATGAATTTAAAAACCCCATCAGAATTTAGATGGTCACTCAGATGGTTATTATTTAATTTATTCTCCTTTCTTAGCACAGGAAAACATCAGTGACTCTGTACTTGAGGTGATCTGTCCCTTTAGTTTCATCAATAAGTCCTTTTATGGCCGAGGCTGCTCGTCTCCTGTTCAGTCGTAACCATGGCATAAGTTTGTATTTCCTTGAGGGGAGACACTGTCCGGTAGACACATTAGCTAACGTCTGGGTTGGCCAACCTCTCCTCATGATGTCCATCTATTCTGGAAAAGTCCGCCTTGAAAATGGATTTTTAAGTATGTCTGAGACCAAATCATTGTCATCTCCTCCCACAGCCGTTCTAGGTGTAAAAAAAATTCTAGCTCAAATGCATTAATAGTTCCATTCAATTCAGTTAAATTACTTTTATTGGCATGACTCAAAAAGAATATTGCCAAAGCTATATCAAATTACTTTTGCTCTTACCATCCATTCAGAGAAAACATGAATTCTGATGACATTGTGCCAGCCAGCTGACCCTGTGAGGGGAATTTAAAATCTGATTGGTTGAAGAAACATTGCCGACGCTATACAATATAAGTTACCTGAGCCATCACTACCCAGGGCAGAATGGATTAACCCTGGCCTCACATAGACACAGGCGTCTGATTGGACAAAATATCTTACATCTACATATACATATAGGAGAGAGAAGAGAGAAACACAAAGGAATTAAGAAAATAGTCTATTGGAAACAATTACAAGGAACAAATATTAGAATTTAAATTGTAAATGTGGGTCAGTGTTTCAGATGGTGTTTAGCCCACCAGAGAAGGCCTGACCCAAAACTGTTAAAACAACCATAAGGATACAACCACATTTTAGTGTCAATAAAACATGGCAACTTTTCACTACATTTATGTCTGGAATTCAGTACTCAGGTTGTGGGGGATAAGGGGGACTGGCATCCCCCTGAAATTTAAAAAAAATGGTCAAAATGATCCCCTTCTAAGATGTGCCATTTTATCAACGAATGTGGAAATTACTTCTGTTTAACTCTGGAAATAGAGTTAAGAGTTAAATATTCAGATTTTCATTTACAATGTTTTCTGAGGTTTTAATAGATTAATTTCCAAAAGATTTTAAAATACCATGAGTATAAAGTTGCACTGCACAGTAGTGAAAGTATCCGTCTGTCCTAAACATCAGTAGAAGTTGCCAAATAACATCACCTAATTTGCATAATTGTGTATAAATGTGGATATCATTGTAATGAACAATGTAGGTGTAATGTGTTAGTGACAAGTTATTATGTCAGTTATTGTTTTTATTTATTTATTTTTTTAGTATCCTAATTCCAGTTCTCCTACAAGTCTTCAAGTCATGATAAAACAGGAGTAATTTTAACTATAATATTTAAAATTTCAGTCTGCATTAACAATCTAACTGGATCAAAAAGAGACAAAGCCAGACTGTGGCTCAGCTGGTAGAGCGGGTTGTCCAATGACCAGAGGGCAAGTAAGACACTGAACCCTAAATGTCCCCCAGTAGGTCTGGCATAGTGTGTGTGTGTGTGTGTGTGTGTGTGCAGAGCAGAACATTTAACATTTACAATAAAGAAAACTTTCAGTGTCACTGAATGATTTATATTTAATGCAATGATTAGTTTTATACAAACAGTAATACATGCTTTCACATCAGTGTCTCCAAAAGTCTCAAATAACACCAGAAAAGTTGATAGATTTGTCACTAGTCCTTTTTGATGAACAATCTAGAAGGGTCTGAAAAAAATAACTAATATACCAACAAAGTGGATAGTGGGAAAACGGGACTTTTACAGCTACAAAGAGACAGAAAAAAGTGTGCTTTAGCATTTGAGTCACTATTCAAAAGTTTATTGAAGTTTCCGAACACATTTAAAAGTAGCTAAGTTGTTGCTAAGTTAGTCTGAAAAGTCAATCTGGCAACAAAAGTGCTAAGTTGCCATTGATGTTGCAACTACTTGTGTCTGGTGGAATTCCAAATGTGTTAGAATGTTTGGAAAATAAATGTCAATATGGACATAGTACAATTGTTTAAGAGTGGAAGTAGTCTGTTGATCTGTTTGTGTTCTTTTGTTGGAAACTTCACATTGATCCTTGTTCTTGTTAAACTGTTCTGTGGAAGCCTTCCTGACTTGACGGCACCATGTTTTAGCATCTAAAGCCGAGCCTTTACCGACAGATGTGTGCTGACTGAACATTCAGGGTAACAATAGCACTGTTTGCTATCTCGGGAACGACATTAATAGTTTGTTGCCAAATGCACCTTGTACATAATTAACTATCTTTGCTCTATTAAAACACATTCGTGTAGCCATCTGCCAAGTACGATTCTGTTCAACCACTGAAACCATTTCATGAGAAAACTCATTTTCAGCCTCTTAATTATTTTTCATTCCAGTGGCGCTGAGGAGTAGATTGGAATTGGACAGTAATTGCCCGGCCTGAGCGGTGAAACAATCCTGATGCATCAGTCTAGATGAAGTGTGACAGGGAAACATCTCAGGCCTGTGCAGTGCCCATTAGCCTGTTTCCTCCTTTCTGATCACCTAAAAACCCCCTCGGATTGTGGTCAGTGCAAGGTCAGCGTAGCAGCCTTTGAGGGGAAGCTGAGCACCGCTGGCAATCTGCAAGAGATGTTGATAACCTTGTCGCCAGCATTGCAACTTGTCCTTAAGCGTGTCCGATTGTGAGTGGCTGTCACATTGCGGTGCACTTTACCATCCTTACAGAGCTGCCACTGGAACTAAAAAGGGGAGGGGTGGTGGGGGGGCAGCTCCTGCAGGTTTTAAAGACGGATGTGTTCAGCACAGCTTGTGAGGCTGCGGTTAGGATTATCTGTTTTCCCCCCATCTGCGGCGTGATAGAAAAGCTTTTCCAAATGTACTGTTGTGAGCAGCACTGCCAATCAATACAGCTCACACTGCGAGGGGCGAAAAAATGGGGTCCCTGCTGTCAATTCAGCTCCAGCCCCTCCTGCCTGGCCCAAAATCTGGCTTTATCCTTCCAGCAGTGGTCAGTTTTAAGTGAGTTTGTAGAAATAACTCATTGTGTGTCAAGGCCATGCACAACAAATGCGATATAGTGGACCAAAGTGTTCCACCAGAGGCTGGTACTTAGATAAAGGAGCATGTTGGGGAACAGCCTGTCCTTTAGTTATCCCATACTGTCATGTGTTAGGGTTAGAGTTAAACCTCCAGGGTAGCAGAACCCAGTGGGTCCAGTTTAACATACTGGAGTCCAAAGAAATGATCATCAAACATTGTTATGAAGATATAGTTAAGGAATTGAAATGTTAGTGGAAGCTGGTGGTTGAACGCCTACGTTTGTGAACTTATCTACATGAAGCGAGGGGTCATGTCCTGTTTTTTCTTTGTATTGTACTTTTTTTTGTTGTTCCTAAACTCAACCCAAGTGTTTAATGTAAATAAAAAGTATAGTCACAGAATTGGTCTAGACATGTATGAAATATGATTCCCTGACGAAGCATTTACACACAGTGAATTGAGTGTGAGTATATGTGGAAAAAATTTACAGTAATGTACTGAATATGTAATGTTTTCTCTGCAGTGATAAAATGTTTTCACCAGACAAGTTGAATAGGTGAAGAGATAATTCTCAATGATAGACAGACAGACAGACAGACAGGTATCGGTATCTGTGTAGAAATGCCTTTAAGACTTCCTTTGAGTGTGAACCCTGCTTTCTTTACCTTAAACACTGTAAAGTTGCTTTCACCTTACAGAATAGCAAAGGTTGTTTGTTTTTTTGTTTGTTTTTTACATTTTTATATGCAGGTTTTTCACCACTTCTGATTCCACTTCTGCCAGATATAATTTATATTTCTAAGAAGGCAGAAGACAAAATTAGGATAAAGATATTTCATAGCTATTATTATTATTATTATTCATAGATCATAGCAGCACTCAAGCCATGAAATCCATTTCATATCTTTAAATGACATTTTTCTTTTATAAGAATTTGTCTCTATATATAATGTGCTGGTGGAATTACTTTCTGTGCTTTAAAAGGAAAATGAATCAAAACAAGGTAACACTTCATTGTACCAGTGTTCCATCAGACGCTGTAGTGGACAGTTGCAGACAGTGAGCAACTTTTCTTGCTTTAATGGAATTGCCAGAGAAGTGCGTGGAAAAGGCTGTGAAGGGAAGGGTTCTTCAGTTTTCTTCTCCAAGACTCCACTGCTGCAGCCAGGTTTTACACATGGGTGGACAAAGGCTGGGAAAGTAAGAACACATGGCTCAGCTGCACCAGGGCTGCTGGAGAGGGAGACAGACCCTGCTCATCTTCATCCTTCACCTTAACCCATTTGTATTAAAGTCAGCTTTTGCACATGAAAACAAGGCCATGCAGGTTTTTCACCTTAACCTCAAGGAACCAGGGCCCCGGTTGTATCCTAATGCTGCTTCAGCACCGTCCTGCATCAGACAGTTCAATAAAGGCTCGATAAAGAGCCGCTGACCTCGGATGGTGCAGTCTTTATTATGAGACTGATGAGGGAGGAAGATGTGCTGAGAGCTTTGTTCACTGAAGCAGTTTACAGTAACTGAGCCAATTCATGAAACTGATCCACTGGTGCCTGAGGCAGAGCCACAGCCTGGGCTTGGACTGCATCAGATGAGTTCTGTTGAAAATGGACCAAGCATGTACACACCCGTTAAAGCAGTGTGTGACTGTCATCACCATTTTTTCTTCAAATTTGTAAAACCTGAGTGATAACCTAATTATCACTGACCCATTAGTCTTTCCGTGCTTACGAACCTAAATCACTTCCCTCATAGTGACAAACTTTGAAGACGACTCATCACAAACTGTTGCGTTGCCAAATGGATGCGTCACTCGAGCTTTTTCGGAAACTTTGTCACGAAGTACTTTGTATGAATGGGAATGACTGTATTTTCCAGATTATAAGCCACTACTTTTTATCCATGTGTTGAATACTGCAGTCTATAATACAACACATCTAATCTGTAGATTTTTTTTTACAGGCTAACGGCTTCAGGGATCGCTCTTAGCAGGAAGACAGACAGGTGGAAGAGGT
The DNA here is from genome assembly GCA_029822895.1 of Maxillicosta whitleyi. Lineage (NCBI taxonomy): Eukaryota > Metazoa > Chordata > Actinopteri > Perciformes > Neosebastidae > Maxillicosta > Maxillicosta whitleyi. Next base: position 6,932 of record JAPSES010098196.1, on the reverse strand, counting down.
GAAGCACAGAGGAACATGCTAGTTTAAAGCTCGTTCACACACAGTCATTATGAAAAACACATGAAGAAATGCATATGATGCAGATTTTAAGTTCAAACAATCAATCTGGTTTTGCAGGAAGGAAATGGAGACTTCTCTGGGTTTCTAAGCAGCTGTTTTACTGCCCTTTTACTGCTGCTGTTTTACAGGTAGTGTTTGGAAAAAAGCAGTTATGGTATGTAAATAAATATTTTAAAAGATCTTTCTGTGTAAATATGTCGTGTTACAACATGGACTATGATTAACTGTGTCCTATATATGTAAAAACATTTTTTTCTTTTAAAATTTGGTGGGTATGGATCAAGTTCAGGTGCACTTTATAGTCTGGAAAATGTGGTACATGCAGTAAACAAACAAACAATACAACAAAACAAACAATGGTCAGAAGAAATGGAATGGAAGTCAACTCTCATGTATATAAGATAAACTGATGTCTAAGTATTATTTGCTAAAAAAAAATAACTGTATTCTATTCCACGTCTAAATTAGACATCCACTTGTGTTTATTCTTTATGCATATTTATATATTTTCAAAATAAACCTTTGCATTTAATAGATGACTGAGATGCTTATATTTTCATTTCACTCTTTTTTCATTATTTTAGTTTGCTATTCATTCATTCAGAGTTTGAAACATCAAAAATCTTGCATTTGTTGTCACTGCCACATCATCACATCACGACTGCTTTGTCATTTGTTTTTGAAGTCTCAGTTTTCAGTTTGGAAATAGATTTTTTTTTTTTTTTTAAACTTCTATTTTATTAAAACTTTGACTAGATATGGATGAAACATCCAAACATGGTGGGAAAAAAGTACATTTTGCAAAATATTAAATATTAAAATATGATGCAGGGCATTGTCAGTTTACTATTAGATGTTTGAGATCTTTAGACACTGAACTCATTTCTGATCAGTTCACAAACAGGATTCAACTCACACTAAATGGACTAAAGTACTGAGGTACATTGAATACAAATGATTCTTTCTTAACAGAGTCATAATGATTAATGTCATAATATCATTGTTTATTGCAATATATTTAATTCCAATCAACATTTTGATTTAATTGTTTGTGTTATTCCGTATTCATTTATTTGTGATTCAACTCATTTTTACAGTTCAAATGTTTTTCCAACATTCAGCTGGACTGAGTTTGCTTCATACTACACAAAATTAAATAAACCTTTTCAATAACACTTTCTCCTACTGCATCAAGATTTACTAAAGGAAACGACGAGATAAACAATGAACAAGAAATATCCCTCATCTGTTGGCTAATGAAAACAAAACATGGAGGTTGTGTTTACCCACAATGCCCTGCATAGTAGTGGACTTTCTGCATTTGAAAATGACCTACACCTACATTTTTATGCAAGACCAAAGTTCACTGGTTGTGCAGTGACACCTGCCTGAATAAACCAGATTTGGTGTAAATGTAGCCTGAAACTTATTCAGTGCTGACTTACTGAATCGACTGGTGTTGGACTCGTACCCACGACCTTTTGGCTGATACTATTGTATCATCTGCTTTAAATGTTTTGTTTCTCAAATATTTGACAGGGTTTGACTATAAATAATCATATCATAGGATCTTAAACTCACTTAGGAAGAATCAACCTTTAACTTAAAACAAATATTTACATTTACATTTATTGGTGTAAGTAATGCATTTATACATCCCATATAATGCAGAAAACAACAGCACAAAAATAGTTGTTTCCTCATCAGTACAGTACGTCACTGTAAAAACATGTGCTTCATGTTGTGCTTTCAGTACAATAGCACAAAAGCTCTGGCAGAAAGGTTATGAAATGTATATTTATCTGAACAGTAGTGAAGGTAGCAAGGTTAAAAGACTGGAACACAGCAAAACCAAAAGACAATTTGTTGCAATTTCTGGATTCAAATCATTTTTGGAGATGCTCAAAAACAGATTTACTTCTCCAGGTTGTCAGCAGCCTTAACCTCCTATTATTTCCCATTATTTGTTATTTATTTTCAACCAAACTTTAGCTTCAAATTAAATATCCCCCGAGAGCCAAACAGTAACAGGCCCATTTATTGTTCCCTTTTACCATGTTTTACCAGGTCATTTATTTTTCCCATTTCCCATAATAAAGGTCTATTTTTCATGTAAGTAAATGTTTTTGCAATAAATATTCTGTCATCGTACAAGGTAAAAAAATATTCAATAGCGCAAGACAAAAGAAAAATATACTATTTTATCCCCCTCCTTCATTTCCATCCACAGGAAAAGGTGGCGTATTAAATTTGCAGCTTTGGAGTGGGTAAGTGAATGGATGATTTAAAGTTTAAAAGAAAAATGTGCTTTGCTGAAAGTCATTCGTGTCCATTTAGATACTCCAGAATAATACCGAGAGGAAATGCATTCTTCTCTGGCAGAAAATGGCCTTGTTGGTAGAAAAAAGCCCTCCTGTTAGAATGAATGGAGCTATTTTTATCAGGGTTCTATCTGGAGAGGAGAAGGGGGATGGAGGGAGGTGGCAAGGTGAAGAAAAAAAAAACAACTTTCCAGCTCTAGAGCTAAGAGTATTGTCTACGGGACAGCTGATCTGTATGCTTTAGCGCCAGGAGAAGCCACTCCATCATCACAGAAATCCCAGCAGTATAGCCTTCTCTTGTACATTTACAGGCCTGAGTTCAGCCCTGTATCCCACCTGTCAAGACACAGAGCTAAACATGTCCATCTTACTCCATTTGGAGGAAAAAATACTGGGAGAGAGGCTGGAGAGGTGTGCTTCTCCATCTCCACTTGTCCCTCTGTCTTTGTTGTTCTGTAATCACAGGGGTGAGTGGGTTGCATATTTATTAATCATTTATCGGGGAGCTAATGCATTGCACTTGGATGAAGAGAGCCCACTTTGACTGTAATTACCTCGGCACAGGATACTGCATGGTTTACACAGGAAGTCCCTTTGTGTCTTTTCCACTTGACTGTGTCTGAAGGTAGATATTGTTGAAGTTTCCAGTGTGCAGAATCTTCTTTCATGGTTTGAGCTTACAGATCAGATCTTGTGCCTCAGTCCATGCAAAGCACGATTTTGCAGTAAACCAAAGCTGAGTCAAAACAAACAGGAAAGGTTTCTATGTTTCAAAATGTGGAGTAAAATTATGGAATGTCCAAATGTTGAAAAAGAAGAATAAAGATGTTTTGTACACAGTAGAAAACTATGGAAGGTGTCGAAGTACTAACACATTTACTGTGTTTGTTTTTAGCTGGTGCTCTTTTTCTTCACCTTGTTTAATTTATTTTGTTATTGTGTTACAGTAAAACATGTATTTATTTGTTTTCTTTATGTGTTACTGTCTCCTCCCTCACCTTGCTACACCTCATCAGTCATAATCAGTTCCACCTGTTGCTCCCAGCTGTGCCTAATCAGGTGGCCAGTTTATAAACTGTGCTGATTCTTTCAACCAGTGCCAGATCGGTTCTGCCATATTCCCAACTTTCCTGTGTTCTCTTCCAGCCTGATTTTCTGGTTCTGCCCTTGCCTGTTCCTGACCTTGTCTCTTCCTTGGTATATCCTTCTGTCTTTGACTGTGAGAGCTGCCTGTGTTCTGCAGTGTTCTCTCCTGCTCACCTCTCAGTTAGCTATTAAAGTTCTAATAGAGACTGTTCTTGATTGTAACTGAATGTGTTTCATTTGGGCCCTCTCTCCACAGCATATTACAGGTATGTGTAGTTTTGTTTTGTTTTTTTAGAAAATGAACTAGTTACAAAAAGATCCAAGGGGAAATCAAGTTACGTCATTAAAATTTTTCTTGAAACCTGTTTTTCTATTTCTAGCCACTATTGAATTGAAATACACTGAGCTGAAACAACCTGAAGGAGGCAGGATGGTGTAAACCATTATCTTGCCCAATTGGTTTGACCTTTAAACATAATGTTTTGGCTGCCAACATCTGGGTGTTTTGTTGACGAAAGTACTTGATATAATGATGATTGATAGTTTTTAAATGAAATGTCATGATCATTGAATAATTTTGCGATTTTTGCCTTTAGTTAGTTGATGATTATGATAAAACAGAGAACAAATATTTTACACAAACACTTTTTTTAGTACAGTACAGACATAATACATTAATTCCCTTTTTAAATGTGTGGTGTTGCCACAGTAGTGACTGACTTTATTGCACACATCAAATGTGACAGTTTCCCTGTCAGCTGAAGTGAATAAGGTCCACACAGCACTTTTCTTTGTAACTATCATCATGGGCTGCTCTCAGTTAGCGCTCTGACTCTCTGCTCAGAGGGAGAGAATGTTTGCATGGACAGACATGGAGAAAAGCTGCGCTCACATGAACTCTGTGAGAAAATTGAGGTAATTTGCTGGATGTATAGAAAAGAAACAACAAAAGTCTTGGTCTCCTCATGCTAGTATCAATCTGATACCAATATTCACCGATAGCAGTCAGAGGTGGGTAATCCTAGCTCCATAGAGTAAAAGTGCTGCCATGTATTTGGTCCAACCACTCGCCTAACTAGCCCAGTTTGATGAACACAACTGCTCATTCAGGTAGATGCGATGATTAGTGGAACCACCTGTGTTATGTGAACAGGTAGAACCAATACATGCCTGCCGTACTTTTACTCTATGGAGCTGCTACTCTCCAACTCTATCGATATTTAGATGATGTGCCCATCCTTAGCTTAACCCAACTATGACCCAATAAATGGAGGCAGGTGTTTTGGTTTGAAGGAGACCCATAAGCTGATCTACTGTCTCAGTGTAGTAATAGGTGGTCAGTTCTTTGAAAAAAAAACAACAACAACTATTTAATGATATTAAATTTCTGTATTGCTTTTCAAATCACTTTATATTATTGAACCATTACTCATTCACTCTCACACCGTGGTGTTGGTAAACTACACCTGTAGCCACAGCTGAACTGGGGCAGGCTGCCATTCATGCCAAACCCCTTTGACCTCACCAGTGTGGTGTGACTTTCCCAAGGACACACAACAGCACATGGCCAGAACAGAATTTGAACCCCCAACCCTTCGGCTGTTGGGTGACCCACTCTACCTCCTGAGCCACAGCCGCTCCAGTGAAAACATCAGAACTCTCCAGAGTAACTGGGAAAAGACCGCTCTGCTCTGTGACACTGACTGACACCTTATGAAACCAATAAGATAAGTTTCATAAGAGGAAGTTGTAAAACTATGTAAAGTCATTCACAATAACACACATGAACCAACAATCTCAATCATGTAAAGTCATGCCTTTTTTAAATATTCATAACTTTAAGCCTTAATATAACATGAACAGTGTATTTATTTATGGAAGTTCACTTTGGTACCAAAACCAACAAAGTTGTTTATTCCTGTTGGCCAACGGGGATTTAATCAGTTTTGATTCAACCTGAAATGTACAGTTTTACATAGGGCGGCTGTGGCTCAGTTGGTAGAGCAGGTTGTCCAATGACCAAAGGGTTGGTGGTTCAAATCCTGGCTCCTACTGTCCACATGTCAAAGTGTCCCTGAGCAAGACACTGAACCCTAAATTGCTCCCAGTAGGTCTGACATGGTAGTACCTTACATGGTAGATTAGTATAGTAGCCGTCTACTGGTGTATGAGTGTGTGTGTGAATGTGAGGCGTAGATACGTAGATATAGCGCTATATAAGAGCAGTCCATTTACCATGTGAGCCTCTGCAGGTTTTAGCATATGCCATACTAACAGGACTAACTTCCTTTTGTTAACTCACAAAATTATCAGTGTGATGGTTGACGTGTCGTGGAATGAAGCTAAAACTACTGATGTGTTTCATCCCACCACAGTCGTGTAATTTAGTTTACAGCTCAAAACCATTTTGTAGTGTTGAGTACACTTAAAGGGAAGTGATTATTAGACTAATGGATGAGGATCCATCAGATGAAATACTATGTACTAATGAATGCTTGTATTGCTGTGTGCCTGTTAAATGTGTAAATAAATCAAATGTTTGTCATGTTACCTTCAAGGTCTGCTGCCTATTTATTAAAAAAAAAGATGTATGCTTGTTTGCCACCAATAATAGTTGATCCATGTAATAAAATTACTGAGGTTTGTTTATTTTGTCTCTGGCAGCTTAGAGTTATTCCCCTCAAGAGTTGTGTGTTATCATGTGCTTTGTGTGAACTGACTGCCAGACAAAGGAAGTCTTATTTAGGCCACATCATCCTGCTCCATTCCCATGAGCGGCTTCTCCACAGAGTTGTGCACATGAACTCTAATGTGGTGAAGTGGCAGCGTCGCAGGGGTTTCGGTGCAATGTTTGCCACAGTCTCTGTTGAGAAAATGCTACAAAAAGAGTTGCCAGTGATTACCAAGATAAGATGTCATAACTTTTCCTATTCGTTGCTGTCACTTCCAGGAGCACCTGAGTGAGGCCCAGAATCCCCAAACTGCTCCGCTAGTTTTTATCTGCCTCCCCCCTGAATCCTCCCCTCAGTCCAATACACCTCTGTCTGCACACACATGAAAACACTCTAAACTAACTCCTTCACTCACACTTTTGTTCGTTCTTTTGTTTCCATAGCACTTGAGACTAACAGGAACAGTGGACCTTACAACTCTGACTGTCACCCCCTCCCTGTGAAAGGACTTTGATGGACTTTCAGAATAAAGTGGTGTCTGTCCATCTGTCAAACCTGATTGGATTGGATTTTGTTTTCTATCACATTTATTCTAATTACAGGTCCTCTTAAAGGTAGTTCGAGATTTTTGACATGAATCTGTATTCCATCCCCTCATCATCCGACAGTGTCCTGTGAGCCCAGTTCTGGTCCGGTTTGGGTCCAAACGGCCAAAAAGGGCCAAGTGATTAGGAGGAGGGACTATTTATGGACATTGGTTTGTGATGTAAATAAATCACTCTTTTGAACACAT